>JAKCPI010003342.1:0-14333 GCA_023213315.1 Euborellia annulipes
ATTGGTATTTGCTTCAAGATATTAATAGAAAACGTGAATATTGGCGTGGATGGAGCTGATCGGAGGTGAAGATTTTGATGTCTGCATAATGTTATAATTGACAGATAAGGTTTGGAACATAACCTCTTATTTTCAAAATATATCTGTCAAAATTGAATATGAATTTTAAATAAATATATTTTAACTGTTAAATTTATTTAATATATTAAATTAAATTAAAATATTAGCCTAGATTAAATTATTAATAAATTTGTTTATTAATTAAATAAACCATTATTAAAGATTATTATATATTATATTAAATATTTATAAATATAATAGATATAATAGATTTAAAAGTTGATTAAAGTGGCAGAAAACCGTCAAACAAATAATAGTAAGTAAATTTATTTATTTTAAATAAAAAAAAAAAAAAATCATTGTGTGGTTTTATGAAACCACGATGCAAGTGAAACTTTTTTTCGGATCGTAGGCGTTTAAGTGAAAGTTTTCAGAAAATTATTCAATTAAGGGTATTAAAATCGCGTTTTTAATCTTAAGCAATAATTGGAAAATGAGAAAATGATAATGAGAATCAATAGAGGTATATTAAAAACTGTGAACAATATTTATTAGGTAGCTAGCCGCGCCGCCCGCCGAAGGCTTCGCCTCCCTGGATCCCCCACCAGCTGGCTCCGGGCCCCCTGCGGCGGACCCTCGCCTTTTCGTATTATGGGAAACTGGCTGGCGTCTGAGACGGGGGCTGCGCCCTCCTGGACCCCCCGCCAGCTGGCTCGGGCTGACAGTCAGGCCTATGGGCTTGGTGTAGTTGGTAGCGTGCCTACCTTCTATACCGTAGCTTAAGTTGCCGAAAAGACTGTGTGAATGTGCGTGTGAGTGTGAGTGTGAATGAGAAAAGAGTGTGAATGTCTAAAAAAAAAAAAAAAAAACGAAGTTTCGCTCAACTATATTGGGCCATTTCAGAGTTTTTTTTTTTTTTTTTTGTGCATAATGAATAATAAAAAATTAGTGATATTAATCAAATAGAAAATGCATATGAGGGCATTCTAAAAGTAAGGTCTCCTAGAATGTAAACAAAGCAAACATGTGGGGTCGTAGGAACGAAGTTCCTCACGCCTTTTCTTCAACTGAGAATATAATTTAATATGAATATGTGAATATACGCCTTCGGCGGGCTTTCCGTCTAGCAAGGGAGCTTGCGTCCACTGGAACCTCTTGCTCGCCCCTCCCGCCTACGGTATAAGAGAAGTGGCCCATGACTTTGGCTAATCTCGCCTTCCTCCGCCGTCGCTCGGGCGCTGGGAACGCGTTTTTGTTACGTTACATTTTCTCCCAATTCATCCGCGTTAAAGAACTTCGTTCCAAAAAATGGTTGATTTTACACATGTGTAGGAAGCACATTTCATAAAAAAAAAAACATACTAAATTTACTAAGTCTTAGTAAAAACCATTTACAAATGTGTTGCAATTTTAGAAAGATATAGTATTGGCAGAGTGCGCGATGGAAGCTCCAACTGGCGGTTGCATTTACGGAGGACTTTGAAATGTCAAATGTCTGGCTGTCATTACGAAGAGTAAATAAACAAACAAATTATTTCAATGAAACATCATAATTTACATATATTCTATTTGTAAATTAAAATCTACAGTGTCTATAATAACGTTGACCTTTTTTATTTCCCGTTTAAAATTGCACAACCAATTAATTTCCGAATAGTACACACGGTCTTTCTCATGAGAGCCTTCTCGGAAAGTAAGTAAAGAAATATCCAGTTTGCCACAAATAATTCAAACATCCTGCCGAAGTCGCCTCTTAGGGTAGGAAAGGGTGATAGCTCCACCTTGGTATCACAAGGCCTAATTGGCCTGTCTTCCCTCTCTGGGAACGGCCACTTCAACCTAACCTAAGTAAAGAAATAAACAAATTTTATCGAATAAACCATGGCGATCCATCGGCACTGAAATAAAACAGGTTTCGTGACCCATATTTGATTATTTCTCTTAATAATGCGTAATATTACTTAAATTTCAATAGTAATCATTGAGAGTTGGGCTTCCGAAAGTTCCTTTTTTGGCCACGGCGGGCGCTGCGAGCGATTCGAGGTTCCCCCACCACCTACTTCGCACCCAGCCAATAAAGAGATTTGAAAATTAGAGTGCAATTGTGTGGTAATTTTAGAATTTCCAAACTGCTTTCGGAAAAAAAAAAAAACAATTTTTAACGAAAATTACTCTACAATCTACATACATACAATAATCTATTTTTCGAAGAAAATTGTAATTTTAAAATGTTTTTTTTTGTTGTAAATTTCACATCTTGAATTCTAATATATCGGCGGCAACTAAAAATTAGCGTCCGACCGAAACAAGATTTTCAACCGAAACCGAAACCGAATATTCGCTCGGTTCCTACTAAATATATCTCGAAACAAAAAAATTATGGTGCGATCATCACACCAGATTTTATTTTTATTTATCTTTGTTTATGAATTAGAATTTTTTACGCTAAATATCATTCGGATAAATCATAAAAGATGTACGCTGTCAACTTAAAAATGATTCAAAAAAGAACAATTTAAAGGATAGGATTGGTATAAAGTTGGGAAATTAATCAAGGAGACAAAATATAGTCACTTGGGCTTAATCAATCTCTTTTTTTTTCTTTTTTTTAGAGGAATTACGAAGTAGAGAGAGAGAGAGGAACATAAAATATGATTAATGAGAAAATCTTCTCTCTCTCTCTCTTTCTTCTCCCCATTCATTAAAATGCAATTGAGGTTTTTGTTATTTAATGAATTTAACATTTTAAGAAAATTCCATCTGCTACTTGAAATAAAATTATTACTCAGGGTGAATTTGTGGTTTGTTATCGTGCAGTGGCATATCACTCTACTAGTGCCTGTTAAGGTTGTTCGGACAGTACCTCGTAAGTCATAATAGAATCTAAATTTTTTTTTAAAATAAATTCAAAAATTTGAATGCCAAAATTTTTTATTATAATTTAGTCGTGACCTATCATAGTTTATAATTGTATTAAGTTAATAATTTAATTACCAAAAATAATAAATGAATGACTTTTGACTCGAGCAGTATTTCACGTAATATAGATCTGGCAACATTGCATTCATCAGCTATTTATTTTAAATCTTAAAAGCCTTCAATTTTATTTTATTTAATATATTACAATGATTAATGCAAATCAGTTTAAACACAATGGACGATTTGCGAGAAAAAATATCGTAAAATGGAAAAAAAATGTAACTGACAGCGAGAAAAGCGAATTATTTTATGCGATGTTGCCGGACTGGTCTGACTCTCGAGAATTCATTATTTTTAAATATTAGCGACTGTCATTTTGGAGAATTTTTTGACTTTCTTGTTAAAATATCTTTAAAAGCGGTCGGCAGAAACTTTTGATTTTATTTTTAACGTATTCTACGGAATTGAATTGATAAAATGTAAGGTTTTTGTTTTTTTACCTATTGCAGATGTGGCTATATAATTCGATATGTGTGCGTTTATTCGACATTCCCCATAGACTATATGCTAAATTTAAATTTTTTTAAAATTAATTACACGATAACCCTGTGTCAGATCTGCTTCAAAATTTTATTTTAAACGTATGTGATAGTGATTAATAACATATTAAAAAATTAGCTTTTAATTTAACAAAGTGCTTTAATGTCCGAACAACCTTAATTAGGCTTCAAGCGTCTTTTTCTTTTCAAAGTCTGTCGACTAACAAATAGGGTGACATTAGATGTCAAAAAAGAACTTACAAGTGGAGTGCATGGCCTTCCCCTCACCGGTTTGAACGAAAAATTTTTTATGTGTAGTAGGGGAACTTGGGGCAAGATGGGGTACCATAGCTACTGGCTCTATTGGCGCTGCGATCAAGCGACAAACGGTGGAAAATACTAGTTCTAGTAAATAAGAAGCTGCTATGAAATTGTCGACCATTTTGAGTGAATAGTTTGTCTTACAAGGAATTTTTTTTCGTGAAAGTGCTGTTATTTTTGTCGAAAAATTTATTTGCATCGCCCCTGTTTGATGCTCAAATAATAATCATCAAGCCATATATGGACCCTGTTATGCAATGGTGTGTCAAAGACCAAACATCGAGTTTTGAGAAAATTAACATTAAAGTTTTTTGTTTACATTGGATTATATACACTGTAAAAAAAAATATGAATTTTCAATCATTTTCCATATACTTTCGTGGTTGAATATTAATATGCCCAGGATATGAAATAAAATTAATATAAAAGTTTATGAACAAATTGCCAACTTTTAAACTTATCTTTTTCTTTGTGTGGCGCCAAATTTTGAAATCGTTAAAAGTGTACCGCGACAAGTTGAGAATTACTGCTCTAAACGTTCTCAAATAACTCGACTACTTCAAGGAATTTTTATTAATATTATTTTAAGGAAACTTGAAATTATTCTTTTTAAAATTTATTTCCCAAATCTAAATTTATTAAATTCTGGTTTGAAATTCGCGCTCTAAACTATTTAAATATTTATGAAGTCATACTAATTAAATAATTTTTATAAAGTAATTCAACTAAATAGCTATAAAAATAAAAATTAAAATTAACAATTTTTACCAAAATAATTAATTTTAAAATGTACAAGAAATTTGTTAGGTTGGCAACAAATTGAACTTTCTCAATATATTCATAAACAGTTTATGAAACAGAGTTCCTATACTTGTATAGGAAGTTTTTTGGAAGTTTTTTTAACAGTGTATAATTTTTCTTGTCAATTGTGCAAGTAACATTAAATATAAATTTTTTTAGGACATATTTCATGAAAAAAATACTATTAATTAAAGCATTTGAAACAATATTCCGTGCTTAACTCATTTTTGAATTTTTTGATCTTTGACACACCATTCCATAACAGGGTCCATATAAATTTACATTATTATTATTATTACCATCGAGCGAATATTTTAATTAAAATCTCTTAGAAATAAATATTAATCTCTAGATACTAATGTAAATAAATGCATATGGTTATGTATGAATTCTAAATGACATTCGCACGACAAACCTATAACAAAAAACAAAAAAATACCCTTTAATATGTCATTTAAATTGTAAATTAATCGACAACGACAAAGAATTGATTATTAGTGGCTAAAATATCTAACCACCAATTCATTTGGACTTTATACTCTTTTTTTTTTTTTTTAAATAACGTTCGTGAAATAATTTTAAAAAAATTCTAATTAGCCTATACCAGCGTTTTCCAAACTGTGAGGCGCGGACTAGTCTAAGGGGAGGCGCGAATATTGGCCACCAAGATCAATTTTCCAAATGATTGCTAGTTTTATAAATAAAATAATAAAATAATTGAGAAGATTCTGGGACGGAGTTTTTAATTAAAATAATAAATAAAAAAAATATTATTAAGACAACTCTGATGGTGGCTCAGGAAATATACAAGCAGAGGAATCTTTATACTAAAAGTCTGACTTACTTAACAACTGAAGGAGGCAGAGAAAAATAATTTTTTAACACCTTTGTCCTGAAGACGGGTGACGTTTAGTCCCCGAAACGTCGACAGAGGAAAAAAATAAATAATTCGGGCCGAAAAGAAGTCTTGTTTCATTTCATCTTTAAAAAAAATATTTTTATATAAATTTATATTTTTTAGTATTAAAAATTTTTTTTTTTGTATTATTTTATTAAATGTGGGGGGGGGTCATACGATTAAATATTTTTAGTGAGGCGTTGTAATATAAAGTTTGGAAACCACTGGCCTAAAGTAAGACTCATTCTAGAAAATTATACTATGTGTAAAACCCAAAGGCGGATCCAGGGAAGTTTTTCAGGGTTTTAATTTTTTTCTGACTAGGCGCGAAGCTCCCCAAAGGTGATAGCATTGTTAATTATTTTATTTATTAGGATTGGATAAGAGGGTGAAAAATTGAAAAAAATGTTTTTTAAATTTATTTTAGCTAAATAAATAGAAAACATTTAAAAAAATAGCGTTATTATTTTGATTAGGAGGGATGAAGGGTTGATTATTTAAGAAAGGCCTTGGAATATTCCAAATCACTTGTTGACATTCTTTTCCAATTCTAAATATAGTTAGATAAGAGCAAAAGGTATTTTTTTACTTTTAATAAAAAGGGAATTGTTATTTTCATCTATTTTATTTCAAAACAAAGAGAGAGACGAATCTCTCGTCCAGTCGAGTCGAGTGCGTTGCCGGGCTCCAGGCGCCGACCTCGTGTCTTTTTCAGTTGTGTTTTAAGTGAATCAAAGTGAATAATTAATATAGTGCAACCCACCCTGACCTCACCGTCAGCCAGCACACCCTCTTGAGTGTCTTATTAAAGGTAATTATTATGCATTTTATCGTTGAAAAAAAAAATGATAGAAACAAATAATTTGACTGCGAAAAACGATTCTTTTGAATATGAAATTAAATATTTTATATTTCACTAAGGGTAGAGGGAGAATATAAGCTGTTGAAAGGGGGAGGGGAGTGTAGGTGTCATTGAAACCAAAATTAGTTTTTTATTTTTTATCTTTCTTTTTTACTTTCTCGTATAGAGAAAGTTATGTAATCGTAAAAAAATTCGACTTCGAGATTTTGATGTTTCTCCACGTTTTAGACCTCCCCTGAGTCCAAAAAAAACCATTTTTGGCATTATGTCTGTGTGTGTGTGTGTGTGTGTGTAAACACGATTGCTTAAAAACCAAAGCAGCTAGATCGATGAAATTTGGTATATGCTCCTTACACTAAAATTGTAGATTTCTATCAACTTTTGGAGTAAATTCGTCACTTGGAAGTAGTACTTTACTTAAAAAGTTTTTTCAAAAATTTTGAAATTTTCAATTTTTTTGTTATACTATGATAAAATACTCTATTTTAAAAAGTTTTTATTCTTTGACATTTTTTCGAAAACTGAATAGTTTTTGAAATAATCAAAGAAGAAATAGAAAAATTTTCGTTAATTTTGATAAAAAGTCAAAACAAAATCATACAGGTGTCATTAAAAAAAGGGTAAATATAAACAAATGAATTTGTGAAACAAATGAATTGGTTTATATTTATAATTTTCCTCCCTTGCCAGTAAATGAAACTCCTACCTTAGTGTCTTCGAAGCAGCCAAATGAATTTGTTTATATTTGCCCTTTTTTTAATGACACCTGTATGATTTTGTTTTGATTTTTTATCAAAATTAACGAAAATTTTCTATTTCTTCTTTGATTATTTCAAAAACTATTCAGTTTTCGAAAAAATGTCAAAGAATAAAAACTTTTTAAAATAGAGTATTTTATCATAATATAACAAAAAAATTGAAAATTTCAAAATTTTTGAAAAAACTTTTTAAGTAAAGTACTACTTCCAAGTGACGTATTTACTCCAAAAGTTGATAGAAATCTACAATTTTAGTGTAAGGAGCACATACCAAATTTCATCGATCTAGCTGCTTTGGTTTTTAAGCAATCGTGTTCACACACACACCCAGACGTAATTCCAAAAGAACATACGAGAAAGTCTCGGGGAAGTCAATCCCCATATTTTTTTTTTTACATGGGACTGCCAGGGATCCGAACCCTCTACGTTCTGTATAGAAGGTAGCCACGCTACCAACTACACCAAGCCTGAGGGGCATTTTTTTTATCTTTTACCATTATTTACCATTATATTCTTTCTATATGGCCTATATTTTTGTTAATCAAATTTCCTAAATATACTTTTACACAGGGGTGGATTAAGGGTTGAAAATTAAAATAAAATAATTTCAAAATAAAATAAAAATTAAAATAATTATTTATAAATGTATTCAAATTATTTTGAGAGTAATTTCGCGGTGAAGGCTCGCATTTCCTTAAAGGGGGGGGGGGGGGGGTTAATGCCCCATTCCCTATATTGCACAAAGATATTAATGTTTTTTAATTCTTTTACTAAAAAATCTGGTGTGACTGGCGCACAGCACACAACTTTCTCTTACCCTTCGGTAAGAGAAAGTTGCGCACTGTGCTGGTCACACCAGATTTTTTGTGTCGAGATATATTTAGTTTCCCATAGCACCTTAGTTTCAAACTTGCATTTTAAATGTTGACTGCTTGAAATAAACTATGGTTATTTTTCAAAATTTTAATCTCATATTTGGACATTTTATACACAATATAGAATCGTAAATAAATACAAAATTTCATAAGAATTGGAAAAAAAATTTTTAAATGCGTAAAAAGTTCTAAAGGGGACCCCCTTTTGAATCGAAATTAACATACAAATCCCTATAGGAAATTAACATTGTTTCTATGCGAAGATAAGGTGGAAAGGGAATTTAAAAAGAGTAGAGAGAGACGATAATGTTTGCAAGTGGGAGAGATATATATATATGTTTTCTTGGAAACAATTAAAAACAGAAATAAAATAAAAATAAATGGGAATTTAAATAATAATTGACTAGCCGCGCCGCCCGCCTTCGGCGGGCTTCGCGTCTAGCCAGGGGGGCTACGCCCCCCTGGACCCCCAGCCGCTGGCTCGGGCCCGCCTGCGGCGGACCCTCGCCTTTTCTTAATTATAAAAAGAAAATTATTATTACTACGTATTCCAATCCAGTGCCAGCTTGAGGATTTGTTTACCTTCATAGAATACACAACTGCAAAGAATACATTAATTTTTCTCTATACATTTCCTATGGGAGAAATCGTAACTTTATCAATTAATAACTCAAAAAGTAATAGGAATTTCGGGACCCGAGTATTTTTCTGGGACTCTCCATAACGTCCTTTATAAGACTGCAAAATTTCGTTTCAAAATTCCAACGGGAAGTTGGTCAAACAGAGCGTGACAGACGGACGGACAGACGGACAGACGGACGGACAGACGGACACACCGCAATTATTATATATAGATTTTTAATCTAATAAAAAGAAAAAGATTTAAATTCCGTTACCATGGCAACCATTTCTACTTTCCTATGAAGAACAAGAGTAAGGTGGTCTTCAGAAGATTTCAACGGCAAAATGAGAATATACATTTTAAAGAGCATCTAAAAAATAATTGATTTTTGAATTTAAAAAAAAATCCTTGGAGGGAATTTTGAGAAAATCGAAAAAAACTGAAAAAGTACATCAGTAAAGTACTAGTACTTTTTGGCCGATTTTGTTCAAAAGCTTATTTTGAGCGTGTGGGCAGGTACCTAAGTTAAATATAAAATTTCAATCCGGTAGCTCAATTCCTTCATGCTAAAAATCTGTCCACACATACAGACACACACACACACATACATACACACACACACACACACAGACCAATTTGCGGGACCCACTTTTTTGGACTCAGGGGACCTCAAAACATGTATATCCATCAAAATCTCGACATCGAATTTTTGACATGATCGCAATACTTTCTCTCCTATATATTTCATATATAGGCTAAGAGAAAGTAAAAATAAGTGCATTCCGTTTGAGTTAAATTTTATTTTCAATATTTAGCAAATAGGATAGTAGGATAGAAACATTTTAATGTCATTCTCAAACTTCTTATTACTGGGGCGGAATTAATTTTTGAAGATTTCGAAACTCTCATAAACAGATAATAATAACTCTGGGTAACTTAGGAACCCATCGAATCCCTTGCAGAATTTTGTAGGGATTTTTTTCATTAGGTAGAAAAGTAAGAAATGATTAGTCCACTTACGTTAGAATTTTACTGGGGTGAGTTAGCGCATATTTTTGTATTATAGAACTAATCTCAATCCGGATTTGAATTTTTACTTTCTCTTACCTCTTTATATGTTAATATATAGTGAGAGAAAGTATTGGATTCATGTCAAAAATTCGATGTCGAGACTTTGAGGTCCCCTGAATCCAAAAAAATGGTTTTCGCGACATGGTCTGTCTGTGTGTCTGTTTCGTTTCAATTTAAAGCATGAAGGAATCGAGCTAGGAGATTGAAATTTTATATTTAAGTTAGGCACCCCCCCCCCCCTAGGGCGTGAAAATAAGATTTGAGAAAAATATTTTTCTTCAGGAATGAAAGTTAGAAGAAAACGCAACCAGAATTTTTTCTTTAAAAATATATTTTAACAGCTGACGTTTCGACTTTGGTCAAAGCCATCCTCTGAGCTGTTAGTGGTCATCCGAGGATGGCCTTGACCAAGGCCGAAACGTAAGCTGTTAAAATAAATTTTTAAAGAAAACATTCTGGTTGCGTTTTCTTCTAACTTTCATTCCTGATATAAATTCCATCAGCCATAAAATACCCTTATACCAGCGTTTTCCAAACTGTGAGGCGCGGACTAGTCTAAGGGGAGGCGCGAATATTGGCCACCAGGACCAATTTTCCAAATGATTACTAGTTTTAATATAAATAAGAATAAAAAAATATATATTCGTTGATAGTTTGGGCTGGAAGTTGAAATTAATAAGTTGGAGAAGGAAACCAGCGCCTCTTTTTCCACCATACACACTATTTATTTGCAAATATTTCGGGTTGCAGTACGCCACCCATCATCAGTGCAGCGACTATATATACAATGTAAAATATAAAATAAAATAAAATAAAATTACAAAATTATCATACAGAAAATATTCAAAAATTGGCTTACATAGTTTTGGTGGTGGATGTCGTCTATATTTTTGCCTCTGTATAAATGCTTGCCATTCTCATAGTGAAGTTCTTAAAATAGGCAAATTACCAGCAATGAATGAGACGACTTTTTATTTTAATAACATATATAAAAGAGGAAGGCGGGGAGAGAGGAAGATGCGCATAAGGATTCTTTATAAATGATGAAAATATATATATTACATTGTATATATAGTCGCTGCACTGATGATGGGTGGCGTACTGCAACCCGAAATATTTGCAAATAAATAGTGTGTATGGTGGAAAAAAGAGGCGCTGGTTTCCTTCTCCAACTTATTAAAAAAATATATATATTTTCCTATAAATTTATATTTTTTAGCATTAAAATTTTTTGTTTTTGTATTATTTTATAAAATGGGAGGGGGGAGGCGTCATAAGATTAAATATTTTTAAGGGAGGCGTGGTAACATAAAGTTTGGAAACCACTGACCTATACAGTGTTTTTGACGTTTGTCACTTTTTTTTTTAACTTTTATAAAACCTACTAAGAGAACTTTTACGAAAGCAATTTGTGATGAGGAAGGAAAAGATTCGCAAATCTCTCGTTTTTTTTACTGCTTCGAATCTTTTTAGCATTCTAATCTGAATTCAGCATCAACACAATGATCTCTCTCTAAAGGTCTAATTTTACACTAGGCATTACAATTGGCTATAATAGGAATTTTTTCACTAGAATGTTTGTGTTTTTGTTTTTGTCTTGCTATTTGCGTTGCGTATAATTTCCTGACAAGAGAATTTCTCTCTAAGATAAAACAGGCAGTCAATGATGAAGGTTTATTTCCACCTTTTCTCATGCTCATGATATCTATATATTGTTATCTGCTCTCTCTTGAGGAAGGGTGTGAAGGGTCACTCGAAACGTCGATAAACATGTTTTATTTCACTACCGGCTGCATATTATAGGCTACTTTATTGAGAATTATTATTATTATCCACATTAGTGGGATTTTTTTGCAATAAGTACGGGGGCTAGGTGATTTTTTACTTTCTCTTACCTCTATATGTTTTAATATATAGAGAAAGTATTTGATTTATGTCAAAAAATCGATGTGGAAATTTTGATGGTATACACGCTTGAGGTCCCCTGAATCTAAAAAACGTGGTCTGTCTTTGTTCATTTTTAAGCATGAAGGAATTGACCTATGAGGCCGAAATTTTATATTTAAGTTTTTTTTTTTTTTTTTTTTTTTTTTTTTTTTTTTTTTAAAAAAACATTCACACTTTTTCTCATTCACACTCACATTCACACAGTCTTTTCGGCAACTGAGGCCATTTAAGACTTTTTACGATAATCAGTATGTTTAATATATCAATTTGGGGGGGTCCAGGCATTTTTATTTAAGTCATTTGGTATCCAAGTGCCTTAAATAAAATTATCGGACTGCCTGGGGTCCAGGCCCGAGACGTTCGGTATAGAAGGTAGGCACGCTACCAACTACTCCAAGCCCCTTGGGCTATATTTAAGTTAGACACCCTCCTGGAGATTGAAAATAATATTTTAATCAGATTTTTTTGAACTTTTTAAATAAATCGGCTCCCCCTGAAAATTTAGCCCCTAGTAAAGATTTGGTACCTTTTCATGTGGACTGTCCAGTGACGTAACGTACGCCCCCGCAGAGCGGGCTAAAAAATGTATCTTCTCAGGACTTTGATAAAAACTGAAACCAAAAAAAAATAATGAAAATTTCTCTTTGAGGGGCCCGGGCCCCCGGGTTGTGGGGGGCAGCTGAAAAATGTTACGCTACTGGGACTGTCACATTTATTTTAAACTAGTCGCAAAGCCCGCCTTCGGCGGGCTTTCCAACTAGCCAGGGGGCTTCGCCCCCTGGACCCCTGCTCGCCTTCGGCGAGCAAGTTTATTCCAATTTGGGATATTTCTTGTTGCATTGCATGTGTTAAGATGTTAAGGAAGGATCTTATATTCAAGCGAAGGGGAGGGTACCGATTGGGAACAGCACAAAAGGGTCTGTTTATGACTGTTTAAAGGGTCAGCCATATGCGTGCTCTCTTGCTTCTGCCTGACTGCTGCGTAGCGCCTCTCACAGCGCCTAGTCGTATAAGGAGAAAGCTGGTAACAGAGCAAAAAGGTCGCCCTTTATTTTTTTACTTTCTCTTACCTATGTATATATGTAATATATATATAGAGAGAAAGTATTGGTTTTTTTACAACGCTTTTATTAACTTGCTTTCCTGTTTTTCCGACAAATTTGCAAATCGAAATTTCGACCACTTCTACTTAACCTAGAGCTTTGAAATTTTATACACGTATGTAACTCCCGTGACAATGCAATATTTGATGTGTCTCATCTTTTGTAAGTCAATTAATTTCCAATTGGCGGCCGATCAAAAAAAGTGGGGGTAAAATATTATAATCAAAATTTCTCCTATTTATAATTAAGTTAGAGTTTCGAGCATTGGCAGAGGTGTTAAATAGACTTTACTCTAAAAAATGTGCTATTCAAAATTATTAAAAATTCAAAAAATTCAAAATGGCGGCCAATTAATCACATTTCCATTGTTCGGTCCGACAAAGTTAGCGATTGAAATTACGACCAGTTCTACTTAACCTAGAGCTTTGAAATTTTATACACATATGTAACTCCCGTGACAATGCAATATTTGATATGTCTCATCTTTGTAGGTGAATTAATTACAAAATGGCGGCCGATCAAAAAAAGTGGGGGTAAAATTTTATAATCAAAATTTCTCCTATTTATAATTAATTTAGAGTTTTGAGCATTGGCAGAGGTGTTAAATAGACTTTACTCTACAAAATGTGCTATTCAAAATAATTAAAAATTAATTAAATTCAGATTAGCGGCCAATTAATCACATTTCCATTGTTCGGTCCGACAAAGTTAGCGATTGAAATTACGACCAGTTCTACTTAACCTAGAGCTTTGAAATTTTATACACATATGTAACTCCCGTGACAATGCAATATTTGATATGTCTCATCTTTGTAGGTGAATTAATTACAAAATGGCGGCCGATCAAAAAAAAGTGGGGGTAAAATTTTATAATCAAAATTTCTCCTATTTATAATTAATTTAGAGTTTTGAGCATTAGCAGAGGTGTTAAATAGACTTTACTCTACAAAATGTGCTATTCAAAATAATTAAAAATTAATTAAATTCAGATTAGTGGCCAATTAATCACATTTCCATTGTTCGGTCCGACAAAGTTAGCGATTGAAATTACGACCAGTTCTACTTAACCTAGAGCTTTGAAATTTTATACACATATGTAACTCCCGTGACAATGCAATATTTGATATGTCTCATCTTTGTAGGTGAATTAATTACAAAATGGCGGCCGATCAAAAAAAGTGGGGGTAAAATTTTATAATCAAAATTTCTCCTATTTATAATTAATTTAGAGTTTTGAGCATTAGCAGAGGTGTTCAATAGACTTTACTCTACAAAATGTGCTATTCAAAATAATTAAAAATTAATTAAATTCAGATTAGCGGCCAATTAATCACATTTCCATTGTTCGGTCCGACAAAGTTAGCGATTGAAATTACGACCAGTTCTACTTAACCTAGAGCTTTGAAATTTTATACACGTATGTAACTCCCGTGACAATGCAATATTTGATGTGTCTCATCTTTGTAGGTCAATTAATTTCGGCCTATCAAAAAAAGAGGGGGTGAAATTTATAATCAAAAATTTCTCTTCTTTTAAAATACTAATTGTCTTATTGTA
>JAKCPI010003344.1:0-231611 GCA_023213315.1 Euborellia annulipes
GACTCAGTGAATTTTATAGCTTCATATCGGAGGCGCTGAACTTAAGGGCCCTCGGAACATAAATGGTGTTTTGTTTTACTGTATTTTTTTTTTTGCTCACTTTTTTATTCTGTTATTTTTTTGTATTTAAATTTACTGTCATTTTTTTTTTGTTTTGTTTTTTGCTTTTTTATTTTTTATTTTTGTATTGATCACTCTGATCCTCCTGTACTGAGCGGAAGCTCTTAAAAACAGTAATAAATAATAATAATAATCTATTACGTATGTAATTACGGTCCTGGAGGCAATATTGGAGGGGCGAGCATGTATAATGTTGGAAATGCTTGCGAAGATTGTCCTGGTAATTGTGAAAATGGATTGTGCACTTAAAGTTAGAAATTAATTGAAGAATATGAAAAACCCAGAAAGACAATGAAAAAATCGAGTCCAATATTAACAATGTTATATAATTAATTTTTATTGAATTTGTTTTAATAAATGTTTAAAATAAAACAGCATTTAATATTTTTTCACCATTTCTAATCATTAAGGAAAATCCAAACCTTTGAGACATCCAGTAACCAAATTTGGGGATCAGTAAAACAAACCAACAATTAATTCCTAACCCTTGACCCTAGAAAATGGCTCCCAAAGGAAAGCCGAAACGTCGAGTAAATCTTAACCACCAAAGCAACTCAACAAGAAATTTTATTTTCCTTTAAATATATACAGCCGATTCTCGATAATTCGAAATCCAAGGGTCTACAAGAATTGAATTAGCGAGACTGAATTACCAAGAGAAAAGAAAAAAAAATTCGAATTATTAAGTTATTATTGTATTTTTTAAAATAAAGAGAACTAGAATGTTAAACTGGGCTGAAATGAGGTAAACATTACGCGGAAAATGAGGAGTAAACATTCCTGGGAAAAATTCGAATTATAAAAAGAATTATAAAAAGAGTATCATCATCATCATACACTAGCGAATCTGGCTTGCGAGTCGGATCCGGTGATTTTTCGCTAGCGGCTAGGGTCGTAAGAGCCCGCACACTAGAGGATTTGGCTAGTTTGTAGGCGAATCGAGCTGGACGCTAATGTAAGGGACCATTAAGTGGCCTAGTTCGAATTATAGAACGTTCTCTCCCACTCTTGTTACGAAGAGGATTTCGAGTTATTGAGCGTATCAAAATACATAACATTTTTTCGAATTGCCGAAATTTACAGATGAAGAGTTCGAATTATTCAAAAATTCGAATTATCGAGACTCGGCTGTAGGCCTATATAAAGTCGAGTCTCAATAAATCGAATTTTTCGATAGTTCGAACTCTTCATCTCTAATCGAAAAAATCGAAAAAATGTTGTGTATTTCGATAACTCAAAATCCTTTTCGTACCAAGAAGGGGAGAGAACGATCTATAATTCGAAATAGCCCACTTAACCACTAACATCTTAAAACTTTGTCTAATGGTGCGACCCCTATAAACAATTTAAATAAAAAATAAAAAAGTAAAACAAATACGAGTATATTTTTTAGCATTTCAAAGAATCTACGACTATGACAATGAAAAAATTAAACTTTGTTGAATCACCCTATGAATGAAAGTCTATATGACCTAAGATGCCAAAAAGGGCAAAAAACAAGTTTTCATTCTTAAGGTGCGTACACATCTGCGCTCTGCTCCGCTCGCGAGCACCATGTTCGTTAGATTAGTACGGGTTTTGAGCAGCTCGCGAGCATCTCAAAACCCGTACTAATCTAACGAACATGGTGCTCGCGAGCGGAGAGAGCGCAGATGTGTACGCACCTTTATATTTAAACAGACTCTCCACACCGCGTGCCACCATCCATGGATGGTGCAAGCCAATGATAACACTAGTCGACAAAAATGAACTTTTTTTTCTTTCACAAGAATAAAGATATGAAATTCTAGAAGTATTTTTTATGCTGAATTCAAATATCATTTCAGTTTTGCCCCATCAGGCACAGTTTTAGAGATATAGAGCAAAATAGATTTTAGTAGAAAATGTGCTCTAAAACGGCTTTTATTTAGAATGTTCAAATTATTTTTAACGCCGCACCCCGTAAAAATATTCAAGTATTTAGAATACATATAAATTTTAAGTTTCATGCTAATTGGAGGTCATTTAGACGTGCCGCAAACGGCTTAAAGTAGAAAAATCAAAATTTTCAAGATTTTTTTTGCTTTGGTCACCCCTAATACAATTTTAGATATCCCTGAATGCAAAAAACATATAGGCCTATTTATGATATTCTATAGTTCTTTGGCTTTCTAAAAATCATTCATCCGTAAAAATCTGTTAATTATTAACGAAATTATGAACAAAAACGTCAGCAAAGAAAAAACACAAGTACACTCACTGGACGAAAAAAATAGACTTCAATTGAATTAAAAAGCGAACTCTATCCACGAGAAGCTAATCTCTCTGAACATAGGTTCCCGGGCACTAACTTTATTAAATATTATTAAAAAAAAAAATATTTCTAGAATCTCATATCTTTTTTTTCTTGTAAAAGAAAAAGAAGTCCATTTTTTTCGACCAGCGAGTGTATTTGTGTTTTTTCTTTGCTGACGTTTTTGTTCATAATTTCGTTAATAATTAACAGATTTTTACGAATGAATGATTTTTAGAAAGCCAAAGAACTATAGAATATCATAAATAGGCCTATATGTTTTTTGCATTCAGGGATATCTAAAATTGTATTAGGGGTGACCAAAGCAAAAAAAATCTTGAAAATTTCGTTTTTCCTAAACTTTAAGCCGTTTGCGGCACGTCTAAATGTCCTCCGATTAGGATGAAACTTAAAATTTATATGTATTCTAAATACCTGAATATTTTTACGGGGTGCGGCGTTAAAAATAATTTGAACATTCTAAATAAAAGCCGTTTTAGAGCACATTTTCTACTAAAATCTATTTTGCTCTATATCTCTAAAACTGTGCCTGATGGAAAAATTCTAACTACATATCTGAATTCAGAATGAAAAAATGCACTAGGTTCACTAATCAGATATCTTCTGAAAAAAACCTTGTCGACTAGTGTAATTATGGCAATGTTTCGGCATAATGTTTTATTAGTACTACAGTAGATTAAATAATCAGAAATCTATAAAGAAATGACAAAGACTACACTAGTTAGAACAAAAAATTTTATAGAGCTATATATATATTGTAACGATAAGAAAATTTTATTATATAAAAATTTTGTTTGAAAAAAGACATTATTTTTTTATTTATTTGTTTAATAATTCACCAGTAATATATCTTATGAGATTATAAAGAAATATGATTAGTTTAAAAAAAATATTTAATTAAAAAACAAATAAATATAAATTATAAGATAAAATTGAAAAAAAAAAATGGGCTTAAATTGAAACCGTGCTTATAGTTAGTAAACAAATAAACACAATTTTTCCTCCATGATTATTATCTCTAGCTAGTTAATTGATCCTAACCAATGATAAGAAGGTTCTGTACCTATTTTCGTTCTATATTTTTGAAAGTCCATCAGGAATTATAGAAAAAATTCTTTAGGTATTTGTGTTTTACAATTGTCAAGAGGTGAATTTGATCTTCTGAAAGAACGAAGAAGTAATATCAAAGATTAAAGGACGACTTTTAATCTATTAAGCCTATGGGAAATATAAACAATGGTGCCTATTTTGTATAGGACAAAATGTGCACATCTTCGAAATCGATAATCAGACACTCATTAAATTTTAAGAAAAGAAATGTAAAATTTAGTAGTGTGATTACAAATTATGACAACGATTGGGAACGAAATATGCAGTCAATTGGCTTTTTAATAATTTTTTGAAAGATTAAAGAGACTATAGACCCTGTTTATTAATAAAATAATGACCTCGAATAAATCCACTTGTTCTTAAAGTAAGATTAATTCTAGGCCATTTCATAATATTTAAAAAAAATATATATATTTCGCTAATTTCCTGTTAAGTTTAATCCCTATATAATAAAAATAAAATCTAACTAAATCCAATTTATAGATAAATATTTGAAAATACTCTGTATATATATGAAGAGGGTAATAAGCAAAAATATTCATAGTAAAGAAGACATTTGGCAGACATCAATTATTCGGGTAAGTGGAATTTTCTAAAATGCATTAAATATACAAATTATGATTTTAGTAGAATTTGAAGGGATCAGTAAGCTGATTCAGGGAAAATTTTTCAAATGAAGACTGGTACGAAAATTTATAACAAAGTTATTCCTCTCCTAACAACAACTAAATATGCTCTTGATTCATAAAATGTTAAAAAAATATTCAAAACTCTTGGAAAACTAAATCAAATATTATCCATCACTAATAAATAATAGTTGAGAATCGAAAGATTCTTCTCATGTACATGGAATATGGAATAACTTTTCTTTTTTGTGTTAATGCCATATTAAGTTCATTAAAACAAATATGAATAAAGATTACCTAACTAACTCCCTTTCAGAGCTTTCATCTAAATTAATTTATTGATTTGGTAGTTCTTTTGATATTTTTAAATATATTATGAAAGTTTAAAAGAAGTTGAATAATAGGAACCCAATAAGAAATTTATTTTTTTTTGGGAACAAAAATCATACTATCTTGTTGGGCATTTTTATTTGGTATCTAACAAGTCAAAATAGCATTTACATTTGCTTTTTAAATAGAAAATGAGTTATTAGATTCAATCAAACTCAATTATAAATTGTAAATAGACCTGCCATTTATAAAAAGAGAAAAATCAATCTGAATATATATTATATAATATTTTTAAGAAAATGAATAATAGATAGTTGAAAGAATATATATATATAATATAAAGATTGATTTTTCACTTTTTATCCTATATATAATGGCTCATTTTCTATTTAAAAAGCAAATGTAAATGCTATTTCGACTTGTTTTAATCATCAATAAGTCAAGAAACTATTAATAAGCCTTGTATCATTTGATTTTGTTACAAAAAATAATGAGCCAGGAAGAAATAAACTTTTTATTGGGTTCTATTTGGGTTTTAATGATTCTTTATTAGATCTTCCTTTAAATATTCAAAATATATTTGATAATATCAAGTAAAAATCTAAAGCAATAAATTAAGGAAGAGAAAATGCAGGGCTTGGAGTAAATCTTTACTAATAATGCTCTACAAAAATGACATTTCTATTTGCAGTCAGACTTCTAGTTTGATCAAATAATATAAAGAATATAAATATTAAAATAAAAATGTAAAAGAAATATTAAAAGAAGGCCTAAGAGAATAATGAATAAATAAAAAAATCAACTTTCATAATCCTTATTCCAAAGGCATTGTGTGTGTGTGTGTGTATTTGGTGGTTAATATTATTTAAAACATTGGGATTTGGTTTTATATTAGATATTATGTTTAAAAATTAATAAAATGATAAAAACATGATGTTAAAATTAATTAATATCCTAATAAATGCATAATGAATTTAAAAAATTAATGTGCATAGGTTATCTTATTGGAATTTGACATAATGAATATTTAAATAATACTCACATTTACCATCAAATTATTGCAGAATTAATAAGAAACACATGTTGAGAACACAATTTAAAAATAAACTCACTAATAAAATAATTTCACAAATAAAAGAAACAACATCTAAAAATTAAGCACTGTAAGATGTCAAACGGCTATCGGCTGCCAGCAAAGGCGGCAGGTGAACGAACTAATGGCGCTGTCTGACCAACCCTCCGGACATCAGGCCAAGTGCAAACAGAAAAAATAATAATGTTAAGATTATAAGAAGAAAGTAGGCTATTGTGTTCGAAAAAATTATATGAAGAGATTTTAACAGAAAATTTATAAAAGAAGGAATCAGCGGCTTATAAAAAAATTATTTTTCGGGAAGTTTGTACATAACTGTTATTTTATTAACTTGCAATCACCAGTTTTGAGGGGCGTAAATAGAAATTTTTTCGGGGGAGGGGGGGGGGGGGCCTGAACTCAAAAATTTTTCTGCGAAAATTTTGTTTTTGAGGAACCAAAGTTTACCGTCCTGCGAAAAAATTTTTTTCCCGAGCGTGAAAATCATTTCATCATTTTACTTTTTTTTTTAGAGACACGAAATTTTTGCCGCCCCGCGGAACATTTTCCCTTTTGCGGAACCCAAGTTTTTCACCCTGCAGAAAAAATTTTTTTACAGAGCTATATTTTTTCGCACTATGGGGCCGATCAAACATTTCGGGGGGAGGGGGGGGGCCGTTGATATCTGTATATCCCTATATATGGATATGCATTTGGAAAAAAATTTCGGGGGTGGGGGCAGGGCCCCCTGCCCCCCTATATAAGGCCCTGTCAGCTTTGTACAAAGTAAACAGATTTTAACATTGGTAAAGCGGGACACGATTGACGTGCGACGGGCGAGGTAAATTTGTTATTAATAATTTAACATTATAAAATTTACAAAAATAATGGAACGTCTCCCGGTCAAAAATTAGGAATTTTAAAATTCGATTTTGAGTCATTGGAGTAGGATACTACTTTATTATTAATCGATAAAGTTAAATTTTAAAAGTCTTCTTCTTTCTTTGCCTTAATCCTGCGGTGCGGGGTCGGCGGAGGGGGTGTGGATTTTTGCGACCGGGAAGGAATAGAACAGGCCGGCCCGTCGCACGGTCTGACGCCTGTTGAAAATATAGAAGGAAAGAGACTGACATTCAAAGAAAATAAGTACTGCCAGTCCCAGCTAGGGCAGCTCGTGGTCGCCATCCACGTACCCACGAGGTGTGGGCCCCTGAGCAAAAAGTTAAATTTTAAAAGTAAAAAACAATAAATTTATATGCGATTTTATTTTCAAGGTTTAGGCCTATTTATTTTAAACTAGTTTGTTAGTTAACTTTTTCGAAAACGACACATTTTATCAATTTCAGAAAAAATGCGTTTCTCCTGCGTTTTGATATTGGCGATGGTGTCATTGGGATATACTCAAGATTATTGCAAGATTTGTTCAAAACACACGATGTGCATCTTTACTCAGGTTTGAATTATTATTTTTTTTTTTCAAGTGAATGAAATATACATTCTATTATTCAAAAAGTCCTTCACTTTTATTGATAAGAGAAATATATATATATTAATAATATTTTTATCATTTGTATTAAACTTATTTTTAGAACAGGTATATGAAGTTTTTTTTTTTAAAAGATTAATATACTCTACTTATAATAAATAGTAAAAATAATTATTTATGACAACAAATAAATAAACAAGTGGATTTATGAATAATAAACACAAAATAACGAGCTTCCACGATCAGGCGATCGATCCAACCTAAATTTGCTTCCTGGATGTCATGTATTTAAATCAATTGAGTATATATATAGAAAAATGCCTGGATAATTAGCAAAATAAATATAGTCGAGAGTCTACCAAAAATACTAGAAAAAAGTATATTTTTAAGAAAATTAAGATAAAAATATTTAGAGATGAAGTTTTTTAGGATGGTCTCACGATAGAGTCAGTCCGCCACGAAAGTGAATAATCCTAGTTCAAGTCCAGGGACGCAAATATCTAATCAAACACAAACTGATCTTGATACAAATTTTTATTTTAGTTGATATATTGACTGATTCCTTTACAAATTATAGGTTGTTATTTAAAATTCAGGAACAATTTCAAACAAAGTTCTATTTTTAACTAGGTAGAGCTTAGTTTGAAAAGAGAAGCAATTTTTTTTTTCAAACAACGCTGTAAATAAGCCAGTAAATATATCATTTAAGATAACAAATTTGAGAGATGATTTTGTGTTTGATTAGGCAAAAATTGCGCCTCCTGGAGTCGAACCAGGACCTCCACGCTTTCGCGGCGGGCGGACTACCTTTATCCTTGCCCCGGCGATTAAGATAGTCCCCCGGCCGCGAAAGCGTGGAGGTCCTGGTTCGACTCCAGAGGTCGTATTTTTGCCTAATCAAACACAAAGTTCTATTTAGTTTGGGAAAATAAATAAATAGTGGAATACAGGAAATAAGGACAGGGGAAATATATCATATAGATGATTATTTCGGATGCAAATTCTGAAGATTGAAAAAATGTCATTGGGTGAATTTTAAGAAAAGGACATAATAATGAGAATTCGAATCGCCGACCAAAATCAAAAAACTTTTCTTTTTTTTGCTCGTTTTTCTTGTCTTTATTTTAATTTTAATCTTATAAAAATCAGAAATTTGACTAATTTATGGGTTCTTAATAATTATTATCCGATTAATCAATCAGCTCTTATCATCGATGTTGATAATGAGTATAAAATTAGATAGGCCTAATATTTTCCACAATAAATTATTATCATATCTATCAGTAAGTAAATATGACAATTTTTACTTCTCAGTACTACATTACCAGTGTGTAATTAAACATACATGATAGAAAGAGATCAGAAAAAATATTTGAGATACCTATTCTTTAAAAAAAATGGCATTGCTGGTAATCTCAACTATATTTGACTTCAAAAGTGTTTTTGAAGGAGGGCTGAGATTTTAAAAAAATTTGACAATCTTTTTAGTAGGCTAATCGCTGGGATTGTAGCAAATTGTTAGCCAAAATAGGCTTCAAAATAATGTTGGAATATTCTCCAATTTTTAAAATGTGTTATGGGAATATTATTTTGGAATATCTTTTTGGTGAATGCATTGGGAAGTGGTTATTTCGAATTTTTGCTTTTTTTTAATAATTATTAAATTAGCTTGTAAGCTATGATATTAAAACGTAGTTGTCAAAAATTTCACTAGTTCCTCATCTAATTTGTTTTATAGATAGATCAAAATCATAAATGCGGAAGAATTATCGAGAGAGGTGTCTCTCCTTCAGATCAAGACTATGTGGTTAAGTTACACAACGATTTGAGAGCAAAATTGGCTGCTGGAGAAGAACATCGAGGTCTTAATGGAAAATCACAACCACCTGCTGCAAATATGATGGAAATTGTAAACGAAATACATATTAAATAGTAAAAATTATTTTATAATCATTAAAATTGTTTTAATAGAAATGGAGCCGAGAATTGGCTGCTATTGCTCAACGTTGGGCCGATCAATGCCATATTGGTTTTGACAAGTGCAGAAACACAAGTAATTATTATATTATAGTGTTGAAATTATTAATATTATAAGATAATTTTAATAAAATTTAATTTTTCAGAGGAATATTCTTGGGTTAATCAGAATGTTGCCTATAAATCGAATACTGGAGAAATTGAACAGGTAGAATGGGAAATTGCAACAAACCTTTGGTGGAATCAAGTTGAGAAATTTGATCCTAAATATATTGAAACTTCTAAGTAAGTAAGAAAAACAAGAAAAATAATTTATAAAAATGTGGTGTGACTGGCGCACAGCATACAACTTTCTCTTACCTCTACTTCGGTAAGAGAAAGTTATGCACCGTGATGTTTCAACCAGATTTTTTGTTTCGAGATATATATATAGTTTCCCATAGCAAATTAGTTTCAAACTTGACCACTTGCATTACATAAGTAAAAAGTAAAAAAATCAATTAATTCAAAATTTCGATAGGATCTGTGTATTTTAAATGTTGACTGCTTGAAATAAACTCGGGTTATTTTTCAAAATTTTAATTTCATATTTGGATATTTTATAAACAATAGAGAATCCTAAATAAATACAAAATTTCATAAGAATTGGAAAAATATTTTAAACACATTGGGTCTATGGAAGGAAGAGTGGAAAAGTGAATTTGAAAAATCTGAAATCTTTTCTATGAAGTACAAAAGTAAAGTATGCTTCAAAAGATTTCAAGGCAAAATGAGAATATTCATTTTAAAGAGCATGTAAAAAATAACTGATTTTTGAATTTTTATCAAAATTGTTGGAGCACATTTTGAGAAAATCGAAAAAAAAACTGAAAAAGTACATCAGTAATCCGGTAGCTCAATTCCTTCATGGTAAAAATCGTTACAGCCCCGGGTTTGGCGTAGTAAGTAGCGCGCCTCCTCCTATAACAAACGTCGCGGGTTCGGACCCAGGCAGTCCGATGATTTTATTTAAGCCATTTGGATACCAGATGGCTTAAATAGAAATGCTGACCCACAATAGATATATTCTCTACAACGGTTATCGTCAAAGTCTTATATGGCCTAAGTTGCCGAAAAGACTGTATGAATGTGTGTGTGATGTGAGTGGGAATGAGAAAAAAGTGTGAATGAAAAAAAAAAAATCGTTACACACAGATACACAGACAGACCCACTTCTTTGGATTCAGGGGATCTCAAAACATGTAGGCCTTTATCCATCAAAATCACATCGAATTTTTGACATATATTTCATATATAAGGATAAGAGAAAGTAAAAAACAATATTTTTGAAAGTTATCAGGTGGCGCAGCTAGTTTATAATAAATTAATTAAGGGAATTAAATAAAACAATGAAGGAGTTTATTTATTTATGGACCTGTTAAATATATTTTCTAGAATTTCTTCAGAAACCAGTGCTTATACCCAAATGGCTTGGGCAACTACAAAATTCATAGGATGTGGACATACATATTTCAAAGTATGACAAGTTGTTTTGTTTTTTTTTTATCTATAGGCTCTATTATATTTCTCTAGTAATGGTTTAAAATATTTCTTTTTCAGAATTCGGATGGTATATATTTCCGCTATTATGTATGCAATTATGGACCTGGTGGAAATATTCAAGGAAAATCCATATATATCCAAGGCCCGAAATGTACTAGATGTCCTCCCAATACGAAATGGTGTTTACTCCGAGGATTATGTTCTCAAGAGCTAAATTCTTAAATTAATAATATTTTTAAAAATACTGTATAGCTTACTATTTGATTTTATGTTCAATTAAGACAAAAATAATATAACAATAATTTGAACCTTGTAAATAAAAAAAAGTTGCGAATTTAATGAGATGACTTTAAATTACACCTTTCTAAATTTTCTAGGTAGAGAATAAATGCTTAAAAAAGGCTTCGTTATAAATAAAAGAAATTTTAGATATTTTACAACAGAGCTTCTCGCATCTTGGCGTGAAATGTACAAATTATTCTTCAAAAACTATTTATCACACAAATAACATGAATATCGCAAAATGACGGTAAAACGAATATCGCTATGAAGATGACAAATAAAACAAAGAAGCTTTTTTCTCAGCAGATGAGTTTACCCCAACACTTACTCCAAATTAATTATAAATAATGAGATGAGAAGAATTCACTGTCAATTTTATAAACTATTAATATTCAAATATATAGGGGAAGTATGCCAATATTGAACGACGACAATTTGTTAAGTGGCTGTTGTGTTTCAACAATAGGTGAGGGAGCGGGCAGCCAGTAAGTAAGCCTCTAAGAAATGAAACTCAAGAGTAATGGAGACAGTTTCGGCTTTAATTAAATATCGCCATCCTCAGTCCATTTTCGAGCTGTAAAAATTGTTCCAATTAATTTTTATTTAATAAAAATATATTAACATTTCGATTTTTATTAAAATTTTATCATTGACCTCTTGAGAATGGTCAATGTCTTGGTCGAATATTTTTGTTTTCATAAATAAAGAGATAATCCCAGGTCTAGCAAATCCTATAGACGGGATACGAAGGCGACGACCCGCGTTGACACAAAAAATAAATGAACTAGATATTTAAAAAGTTTAAATTTTGGGTACTAATTAAATCAAGTTCAATGTGAACAGCAGCGTTTAGTTTTGTCCACCCGAATTCGGGGCAATAAAATTTCACAAATGGGATTTTTTTTACTTTTTATACCAACTTGTAAAAATTTATTTCGACGAATTGAATTTCATTTTCTTCTTCTATCTTGGCCTTATCCCTTATGTGGGGTCGGCTTTAAAAAAAGAGACTGAGAGAAAAGCAAACCGACCCGTCTCACGGTTGATATGAAAAAGGGGAAAAAAAGGCTGAAGAAAAGGGAAGGGAGAAATGCCAGCCTTAGCTCGGGTAACTCGTGGTTCAAGCTTCGCCTGTTTTTTTGGTATCAAGTTTAAGTGTAACCCTTGAAAGAATTAAAAATTAAGGGCACATTTTATAAATCTAGTCATCAATTCCAAATTTATAAAAAAAATCTGGTGTGACTGTCACACAGCACACAACTTTCTCTTACCTTCGGTATCGAAAGTTGTGTTCTGTGCTTGTCACACCAAATTTTTCGTGTCGACATATATTTAGTTTCCGCCAATATATTAGAATTAAAGATGTCAAATTTATAAACATGAGTAAATATTTATATTTTGTTACTATGGCAACCATTTCTCCACTCCTAAACTTTTCTCGCTTGGGATGGGAAGCGAACCCAGGACCCCTGAGACGAGACACTGTCTCCTTTCCTCTTAACACTGCCGCTCATGTTATGGTTAGAAGAGCAGGAAAGTTTTGCCTCATTGTTTAATTTCTTTTTTGATTACAAAAAATATATTTAATATAATTAATTGTTTTGTATTGCTTAATATTTAAATTAATAATATTTTTTCAACTTATATAGAAAAAAAAGAATTTTTTGAAAATAGTTTCCTTATTTCACATGATAAATATTTCACATTATCTATTTTTTTATTTTTAAGTAATTTAGGAAAGATTAAATAAAAGGTTGAAATGAAGTATTAGATATGCTAATCAGTTTAATTGTAAGTCGGGTAATATATGACTCTCATACAGTATATGTAATATAAAAGGGACTGATTCATTCGTTGTTTAGTTCATAAGTCAAAAGGAAGCCGAGAAGAATTGTTTGTTTTAAGTGTTTTCTTTATTATTCTATAAAAGGTATAGTATAAAAGTTGTTTATTTAAGATTTTTAATCTTAATTAATGATAAAAAATCTGGCGTGACTGGTCGCGCAGCACACGTCTTTCTTTTACCCTTCGGCAAGAGAAAGTTGTGTACCAACAGGAACAGGTAGATGAAGGCAGCCAACAAAGAACAAAAACTTTATTTAAATATCGTCGACGTTTCGGGAACGCGTCTCTCCCATCTTCAGGACGATAAATTGTTAATGTTGTTTAGATTGATACATGTAGGTCATACAAAATTGTAGGGTCCGACCGAAACAAGATTTTCAGCCGAAAGCGAAACCGAATATTCGGCCTCAATCTTTGTTTCGGCTGAAACCGAATATTCGGCCTCAATCTTTGTTTCGGCTGAAACCGTAACCGAAACCGAAACTTGCATTTCTTATAAAAAATTAATATCATTTTACCTTTTTTTTTTTTTTTTTTTTTTTTTTTTTTTCAAATTTTTTTTCGCCCAGCGGAAAATTTTTCCCCTTCCGTGAAAATCATTTTATCGTTTTTTTAGGGAGACTAAATTTTTTTCCGCACCTTTTCCGCTATTTGCAAATCATTTGGCCTTTTTTTGCATGCGAGTCTCATCCCATCTTTTTCAGACTCAGGTTTCGGCTACTTTTTGGCCGAAACCGAAACTAGGATTTTTGGCCGAAACCGAATATTCGGTCGGTTCCTACAAAATTGCAACACAAATCTGCATATATCATTAAATGTATGTTTAATTGTCTATGAGAATCGTAGTAGGTGCCTGGGCTTAATTTATTGTTGAATGGGCCCGAAACATCAGCACTGACCAAGAGTAAAAGACTGTCTGCCATTCACGATCGCTCCATCCGTCCAAAATGGAGCAATGTCACTCCAAAGACTGACCGTGAGTGGGGAAAACAAATGAATATCGTGTAGTGAATGGATGACATCTATTGGATGACATCCATGTGGAGCGATCGTGAATGGCCGGCCTAAACAACATTAACAATTTATCGTCCTGAAGATGGGAGCGACGCGTTCCCGAAATGTCGACGATATTTAAATAAAGTTTTTGTTCTTTGCTGGCTGCCTTCATCTACCTGTTCCTGTTGATTATCACTCAGCCATTAATTTCTTTTTTTCGAAAGTTGTGTACAGTGCCTGTCACACCAGATTTTTTGTGATGACATACATCTACAAGGGTAAGTGGTCTTCATAACATTTCAAGGGCAAAATGAGAATATACAATTGAAAGAGCATCTAAAAAATAATTGATTTTTGAATTATAATCAAAATCGTTTTGAATTTTTAAAAAAATCGCAAAAAAAAAACTGAAAACGTAGATCAGTAAAGTACTTCTAGTACTCTGGCCGAATTTGATCAAAAACTCATTTTATAGGAAAGATAGGAGAAATAGTTGCCTTGGTAACAAAATATTCCCTTACTTATAAATTTTACATCTTGAATTCAAATGTTCCGTACTGTCGGGAACTAAATATATGTCGACACAAAAAATCTGGTGTGACAAGCACAGTACACAACATTCGATTACCGAAGGTAAGAGAAAGTTGTGTGCTGTGCGCCAGTCACACCAGATTTTTTAGATCACGAAACAACACCATGTAGTCTATATCTAATCGCAATTCTTCAATTGAGAGTTGCGTAAAAGACTGAGGAACAAGGAATCCTTATGCCTATATAAATGTATAGATATAAGGATTCCTTCTTCCTCAAGGAACGACTATGAATACGGGTATATGTGGCCTAAGATGCCGAAAAGACTAAAAGAAAAAATGATAAAAAATAAAAACACTTTCGAACAAAATATCGGATCATTTATAATATTTTCAAATTAGGGAATGGTATGCACTTAACCCGGTCATTATCACAATTAAAGATTTATAGTAAAAAAAAAAAATCATATTTCAAATTAAAAGGAAAATTAATTTATATATTAAAACTCAAGATGTAAAATTTATATACAGGTGAAATTATTTATATTTTGTTACCATGGCAACCATTTCTCCTATCTCTTCTATGAAGTACAAGAGTAAAGTGTGCTTCCAACAATTTTGAGGTCAAAACGAGAATATACGTTTTGAAGAGATTCTTAAAAATAGTTGATTTTTGAATTAATCAAAATCGTTAGAGCGAATTATGAGAATATCGAAAAAACTGAAAAAGGACATCAGTAAGGCACTAATACTTTTTGGCCGATTTTGTTCAAAAGCTTCGTGTCACGTCCCATGAGGGTACCTAACTTAAATATAAAATTTCAACCTCCTAGCTCTTTTGGTTCTTGAAATACTTTGTTCACAGACAGACAGACAATGTCGCGAAACCACTTTTTTGGATTCAGGGGACCTCAAAACGAATATATTAAAATATTAATATTAATATTAAAATATTATAAAATATCGACAATCTCTCTTCAAAATTTTTATATTTTTTTAAATGTTTTTATTTTCAGATGAATTCGCTTTGCTTTTTCATTCTTATGATTTGCTCTTTAGGATGGGCCCAAGACTATTGCTCACGTTGTGATGAACAACATACCATGTGTCTCTATGATGATGTAAATATTTTTGCTAAATTATATCTCTTTTTAATAAATGTAATTGTAATATAACGAATTTTAATTATAGAAAGCATTTTTAATGTACTTTTTTTAGATAGATACTTTGGACAAATGTGGTGACATAATTGAAAGGGGTGTGTCAGACAACGACAAGAATTTTATCGTGAATTACCACAATGAGTTACGAGCGAATCTGGCAAAAGGAAACGAGCATAGAGGATTAAATGGCCAAAGTCAGCCGGGCGCCAAAAATATGCATAAAATTGTAATTTAAAATTTCATACTTAATTTTAATTACTAGCCAATCAATTTTTTGCTATGACTCATGCAACACAATTCGAGTTAGAAAAAATACCACAAAACATTGCCAAAGTCCTGTGGAAGGAAAGTGGATGATAATCTCACTTCACGTGGTTAGCACAAAGGATCATTTTGTGAATGCTGAATAAATAACCTGTTTCTAAAATGTAATCAAAGTAGAAAATTAAATTTTCCATTTCTCGATGTTCTAAACATTATAATAAAACAGCTAATTTAAGAATTTATTATAGACAAATTGTAATTTAATTTTTTGTTTGCAGTATTGGAATGACGAAATTGCAAAATTTGCCCAAAGATGGGCAGATCAATGTCAATGGGGGCACGACAAATGCAGAAGTACTGGTAACTCTCGAATTTTATTTTATACAAACGAGATAGAGTTCTGAAATGGTTGGTAGTGTGCAAAAAATACGGGTAATATACGAAAGCCAGTCAATATTAAGTTCTGAGGAAGCAGAAATTTTCTATTATAGTAAAAGAATTAGATTTTCTGCTTATTTGTAAAAATTACAACGTTTAGGCCACTCATTTTGTGGCCTTCTTCAGATACAATTCAGCTAAGATTAAAAAGGTTGTTAAATCTGCGATAATCTCAATTGAATGCTCTTCTATTATACTAAAATATATTTTTCAGATATAAAAGAAACAGCAGCCGATAGATTATAAATATTTCATGATGAGCCAGAAAATTTGAGGCATGAGAAAAACAATAGCTATTACTTTCTCTTACATATATAAATATATGTACCATATACAGTTTATTTAAAAAATATTGGATTCATGTCAAAAATTCGATGCTGAGAATTTTATGTAAATAAATGTTTTGAGGTCCCCTGAGTTCAAAAGTCTGTCTGTCTGTGGCCAAAATAAAGTATGAAGGAAATGAGCTAAGGGACTGAAATTTTATATTTGAGTTAGGCATCCGACTGAGGCGGGAAAATAAGCATTTGAACAAAATCGTCCAAAAAGTACTAGTACTTTACTGATGATTTTCTCAAAATTAGCTCCACCAAAATTGTCTAAAATTCAAAAATCAATTATTTTTTAGATTCTGTTTAAAATGTATATTGTCATTTTGTCCTCAAAAATTTTAGGACATTTTGCCCTTGTACTTAATAGGAAAGATAGGAGAAATGGTTGCCATGGTACCGAAATAATATTTTTATATGTTTATAAATTTCATATCTTGAATTCAAATGCACCGTACTGTCGGAAACAATATTGACTGCTTAGAATCATAATGGCGAAAGTCCGAAATTCAACAATATGAGAAAAGGCGCTTGGAAGTTTTATGAACATATATATTTGAAGGGCTTAGTGGAAGATAGTCATAAGCCACAAAACATTAGTTTCGAGCAGTAGCATAACTAGGTGGTGGCGAAGGAGGGCGCTCGCCCTCTCAGCCCCAGGCGCATCATGCCTTTGCCCCCCCCCCCTTAATACCGACATAGGCGCTCTAGGGCATCTAAGATATAGACCAAAGACGGTGATTTTATCATATTCTTTCCATAGATTGTCAAAAAAATTGATAGTTTTCTTTTAAATTATATTACAACTTAAAAAACAGCGCCCTAGTTGAGCTTCGCCCCCTCCGCGCTCAAAAGCTAGTTACGCCGCTGGTTTCGAGATATTAACAATTAAAGTTTGATTCAAATCTGTAAATATAAAGCATATAGTAGAAAATTAAACATTAATTCGCCCTAGTTTAAGTTAAAAAAGTTAGAAACTAATTTGCTATGGGAAACTAAATATATCTTGACACAAAAAATCTGGTTTGGCCAGCACGGTGAACAACTTTCTCTTACCGAAAGGTAAGAGAAAGTTTGTGCTGTTCGCCAGTCTGAGCAGATTTTTTTATACTTAGCTATATTTTATTCGCTTGTCGAGTTGTCTTTTTAAAGTGTTAAAATTTAATATTTCAAAAATCGATAACCGTTAGTATTTATAATATCTTTTGAGGGTCCAGGCATGGAAGAAAGAAATTATATAATATTATATTAATAGTTTTTTTTTGTTTTAGATCAATGGGGTTGGGTAGGACAAAATAATTTCCTTGAATTTTTTGGACAGGAGCTTGGAAATGGTGCAAATTTCAAACAGGCTATAGACGCATTCTGGATTGAAGTCAACAACTTTGATCCAAAAAATATTAATCCATTTCAGTAAGTATAAATATTGTATATTGTAAAAACCGGGGACTGAAGGTAAAAAAAAAAAAAAGTATAAATATTGATATGCAGTAGAATTCACTAAAAGTAGCGAAGAAGAACAAATTAGGCTTAATGCTTTCTCACTCATCACTTTTCAATATTTTGGTCACTATAAAGTGATCATCCTCAGGGGCGTATATAAGGGGGGGGGGGGCGAGGCGGCCCGCCCCCCTCCGAAATTTCCCAAACACATATACCTATATAGGGATATACAGACATCAGCGCAACAAATTTTTCCGCAGGATGAAAAACTTTGGTTCCGCAAATGAAAAAATGTTCCGCAAAAAATTTCGTGTGGAAAAAAAACATAGTTTCTTAAAAAAAAATTTTCCGCAGAAAAATTTTTGAGTTCGGGCCCTCCCCGAAAAAAATTTCTATATACGCCCCTGATCATCCTCATTGTAGATATTAAACACCTAAATTTATTAAAAATTCCAGATTAGAGTTTGTGGAAATCACATTAATCTAATTATTTCTGGTAATTTTTATTAAAATTCATGACATTTTCATCAATAATTTAATATCTGCTCTGAGGATAATCACCAAAATATTTCCAATAAAGCAAGAGATTAAGTCAGAAATACGTTTGCATTTTTTTGACATGACTTCTGAATTAGATCCGAGTGAAATAATTGTTATATCGATTTTGATTATAACTAGAATCTTGTCTATCAGACTAATTTTGAAGAAATATATTTATTATTTTAGATTTAACGAGAACTCTGGACATTACTCCCAAATAGCGTGGGCGGAATCAGCATACGTAGGATGTGGTTATACACATTTCCACGTAAGAAAATTAATCTTATATCTTACTTAAGGAAAAATTTGTCTATTTAACTTTTACAATTTAATTTTCTAGGCTCCAGATGGGCAATATAATAAATTTTACGTATGTAATTACGGTCCTGGAGGCAATGTTATAACATGGAGTATGTATAATGTTGGAAATGCTTGCGAAGATTGTCCTGGTAATTGTGAAAATGGATTGTGCACTTAAGAGTTAGTAAATTAATTTAATGATATGAAAAACTCAAAAAGACTATGAAAAAATCGATTCCAATAGAAACAATATTGTATAATTAATTTGTATTAAATTTGTGTAATAAATCTTTAAAATAAAATAACAGTTAATTTTTTTTCACATTCTAAAACCTTAGAGACATGTGAACAAATTTGGTGATTAAAATTTACAATCTCCACAATCTGCAACAATGGTCAAATTCTTATACTTAAAAGCTCAAACAATGAAAAAACAATATTGTCAGCAACTGCGGTGATCCTCTATGGTCCCCTGAAATGTACTATCTTGCCGCCAGCTGCGGTGGTCCCCTCTAACCCCTTCACCTTCTTTCTCTCTCTGTGTTATAAATTTAAATATACGGCCTTAAAACCACGCCAAATTGTGGGACCGGCAACTATGTTCATAATCCACTATCTGGTGCCCCAATCAATGAAAAATACTATCTTACGGCCAGTTTCGGTGGTCCCCTTAGCCCCTTCACCTCCTTTATCTCCTTTAATTATAAATTTAAATGTACGGCCTCAAAACCACGCTGAATTGTGGGGACCGGGAACCATTTTCATAATCTAATACCTCGTGCTCCAATCAATGAAAAATACTATCTAGCTGCTAGCTGCGGTGGTCCCCCTCTAGGTGAAGGCAAGGAGGAAATGCGGTGAAGAGACTAAGGGGACCACCGCAGCTGGCGGCAAGATAGTATTTTTTTATTGATGGAGTATCAGGTAGCAGATTATGAACTTAGTTGCCGGTCCCCACAATTCTGCATGGTTTTTAGGCCGTACATTTAAATTTATAACTAAGAGAGAGAAAGGAGGTGAAGAGGCTAAGGGGACCACCGAAGCTGGCGGCAAGATAGTATTTTTCATTGATTGGAGCATGAGGTATTAGATTATGAAAATGTTGAAAGGGGTAAGAAAAGAAGGAAATGCAGCCAGTGAATTTTCTTTATTGAATATCAGCCCACGGCTAACGTTTCGATCCCATGGTTTGGACCATCATCAGAGCTAAAAATATACAAATCAATGAAAATCGACAATTTATATTTTTTTATGTATATGTCTACAATTCACAAATTATGAAAAAACAGAATACCTGGGGATGTGTCAAAAAAGGCATATATACTTTCTCCGAAACGGGAGGGCCTCATGTTTCGGGGAAAAATATATATGCCTTTTTTGACACAGCCCCAGGTATTCTGTTTTTTCATAATTCATTTAACAACTATTATAATTGTGAATTGTAGACATATACATAAAAAAAATATAAATTGTCGATTTTCATTGATTTGTATATTTTTAGCTCTGATGATGGTCCAAACCATAGGATCGAAACGTTAGCCGTGGGCTGATAATCAATAAAGAAAATACACTGGCTGCATTTCCTTCTTTTCTTACCCCTTTCAACATCTACTCTTCAGCCATATATCCCCCCTGTTACATTATGAAAATGGTTCCCGGTCCTCACAATTCTGCGTGGTTTTGAGGCCGTACATTTAAATTTATAATTAAAGGAGATAAAGGAGGTGAAGGGGCTAAGGGGACCACCGAAACTGGCCGTAAGATAGTATTTTTCATTGATTGGGGCACCAGATAGTGGATTATGAACATAGTTGCCGGTCCCACAATTTGGCGTGGTTTTAAGGCCGTATATTTAAATTTATAACACAGAGAGAGAAAGAAGGTGAAGGGGTTAGAGGGGACCACCGCGGCTGGCGGCAAGATAGTACATTTCAGGGGACCATAGAGGATCACCGCAGTTGCTGACAATATTGTTTTTTCATTGTTTGAGCTTTTAAGTATAAGAATTTGACCATAGTTGCAGATATTCACATTATCTTAGCACGTATTCCATTGATTTCCTATAGAAATATGAGGAGCGGGGGTGAAAAAAAAATGACCAAAAATTGGCCCGGCAAGATCCGGATTCTTATTCTGGGAGCTATTCTTAGCCCAAATCCATTTACAGAATCGGTCCTCACATTTTGCATACTCAACTACCTCCAGCGCCTGGTCTAACTATTATATTTCGTGAGATTATAAAGAAATATGATTAGTTTAAAAAAAAATATTTAATTAAAAAACAAATAAATATAAATTATAAGATAAAATATATAGAAAAAAATGGGCTTAAGTTGAAACCGTAACAAATAAACAATATTTTTCCTTCTCTGGATAATCTCTAGCTAGTTAATTAATCCCAATCCATGATAAGGTGTTCTAGTTATTTAGTTCCAACATATAATCTATAGTTTTGAAAGACCATCGGAAATTCTATTAAAAAAAAAAATCGTTAGCTATTTGTGTTTTAGAATTTTCAAGAGGTGAATTTGATCCCTGTAAGGACGAAGAAGTAATATCAAAGATTAAAGGACGACTTTTGATCTATTAAGCCTATGGGAAATATAAACAATGGTGCCTATTTTGTATAGGACAAAATGTGCACATCTTTGAAATTGATAATCAGACACTGACTAAATTTTAAGAAAAGAAATGTAAAATTTAGTAGTGTGATTACAAACTTTGACAACGATTGGGAAGGAAATATGCGGTCAATTGGCTTTTTAATAACTTTTTGAAAGATTAAAGACCTGAAGAGACTTTGTCAACACCCTGTTTATTAAAAAATAATGACCTCCAATAAATCCACTTGTTCTTAAAGTAAGATTAATTTAATTCTAGGCCATTTCATAATATTAAAAAAAAAAAAAAATATTTAGATAATTTCCTGTTAATTTTTAATACCTATATAATAAAAATAAAATCCAACTTAATACCGATTTATAGATAAATATTTGTATATATATGAAGAGGGTAATAAGCAAAAATATTCATAGTAAAGAAGACATTTGGCCGACATCAATTATTCGGGTAAGTGGAATTTTCTAAAATGCATTAAATATACAAATTAAGATTTTAGTAGAATTTGAAGGGATCAGAAAGCTGATTCAGAGGAAAATTTTCAAATGAAGACTGGTTCGAAAATTTATAAAGTTATTCCTCTTCTTACAACAACTAAATATGCTCTTGATTCATAAAATGTTAAAAAAATATTCAAAACTAAGCTTATATGAAATCTAAATCAAATATTTATTATCCATCGCTAATTAATAATAACTAGTTAGGACTCAAAAGATTCGAACCGAAACGTCAGCTGTGTGAATTAACCAAATAAAGAAATAACCTTAGCTGCATTTCTCATTTTTACTCTCTTATTAATATAAATAAATTTTTGTGCGATTTTATTTGGATACCAAATGGCTTAAATATGAATGACTGGACCCCCAATATGTATATTAATCAATACGGTTATCGTCAAAGTCCTAAATGGCCTAAGTTGCCGAAAAGACATGTGTGAATGTGTATGTGAGTGTGAATGAGAAAAAAGTGTGTGTTTAAAAAAAAAAAAAAATAGTTTTTTCGTTAACTTTTTCGATAACTTATTCTATCAATTTCAGAAAAAAATGCGTTTCTCCTGGGTTGTGATATTGGCGATGGTGTCATTGGGATATGCTCAAGATTATTGCAAGATTTGTTCAAGACACACCATGTGCATATATACTCAGGTTTGAATTAATTTTTTTTTACAAGTGAAGTGAAATATACATTCTATTATTCAAAAAGTCCTTCACTCTTATTGATAAGACGAGTATATATATTAATAATATTTTTATCATTTGTATTAAACTTATTTTTAGAACAGGTAGTCTATATGAAGTTTTTTTTTAAGATTAATATAATCTACTTAAAATAAATAGTAAAAATAATTATTTATGACAACAAATAAATAAACAAGTAGATTTATGAATAATAATATACACAGAGTGACGAGGTTCTACGATCAGACGACCGATCCACCCTAAATTTGCCTCCTGGATATCAGGCAGTTCAAAAATGTATTTAAATCATTCGAATACCTTGTGGTATATATACAAATATGCCTGGATAATTTATATTCTCTTAAGTCTATCTAAAATACTAGAAAAAGTTATATTCTTGAAGAAAATTAAGGATAAAAGAGATTATAGATTTACAGGAAATAGTCCTTTTTCGATAGTAAAAGAATTTGATGTTTAACTGTGGTTTATTTGTAAAAATTACTGGTAAACTAACGATAACAAATGTGAAAGCCTAAACTCCAAAAAAGTCCTTGTTCGAGTCCCAGGACGCAAATATCTCTAATCAATCACAAACTCATCTCGCTAAATATTTTTATTTTAGGTGTTATATTATTGACTAGCTGCTTTACAAACTATAGGTTCTTATTTCAAAACCACCAACAATTTCATACAAAGTACTATCTAGTGTGGGAAAAAAAATAAATTATAAAAAGCAAAAAAAGGAGATCAAGGATATGGGAAATATAACAAATGGATGGTTATTTCGGATGCAATTTCTCAAGTTCGAAAATTGTCATTGAGTGAATTTTTTTAAAAAAGGGATAATAATGAGAGTTCGAATCGTCGATCAAAAACAAAAAACTTGTTTTTTTTTTTGCTCGTTTTTTGGTATTTATTTTCATTTTTTTAAATCTTAATAAAGGAAACTAATAATCTTAATTTAATTTAATTTATGGGTTCTTAATAATTATTATTTGATTATTCAATCAACTCTTATCATCGTGTTTAATAACGAGTATAAGATTAGATAGGTCTAATATTTTCCACAATAAATTATTATCATATCTAACATTAAGTAAATATGACAATTTTTTCTTTCCAGTACTATGATTACCAGTGTGCAAATAAGTACGATGAAGAGGGTGGGTTTAGAAAAAAATATTTTAGATACTTATTCTTTAAAATAATAGGTCTCACTGATTCTCTGAACTTTGCAAGATATTCGACTTTAAAATCCTTTTTTCAGTAAAGGAGGGTTGAAATTTTGAAAATATTTTGGGTAATTGCTAGAATTGTAGCGAATTGTTAGTCAAAACAGACTTCAAATGATGTTGGAAAATTCTACTATTTTTTAAAAGGTGTTGAGAGTATATTATTTTGTGGTATTTATTTTAGTATTTTTTTTTGGCAAATGCATTGTGTTGTGTTATTTCGAATTTTTTTTAAATAATTATTAAATTAGCTAGTAAGCTATGATAAGCTATGATATTAAAACGTAGTTGTCAAAAATTTCACTAGTTCCTCCTCTAATTTGTTTTATAGATAGATCAAAAACATGAATGCGGAAGAATTATTGAGAGAGGTGTCTCTCCTTCAGATCAAGACAATATCGTTTGGATACACAACAATTTTCGAGCAAAATTGGCTGCTGGAGAAGAACATCGAGGACTTAATGGAAAATCACAACCACCTGCTGCAAATATGATGGAAATGGTAATACATATTAAATATTAAAAATTATTTTATAATCATTTAACTTGTTTTAATAGAAATGGAGTCCTGAATTGGCTGCTATCGCTCAACGTTGGGCCGATCAATGCCATGATGGTCATGACGAGTGCAGAAACACAAGTAATTATTAGATTATTTGAAAATATAAAAGAATTTTTATAAAATTTAATTTTTCAGAGGAATATTCTTGGGTTGGTCAGAATGTTGCCTATGGAGTGGGTTATAGAGAATTTAAAATAAACTGGGAAGATGCAACAAACTCTTGGTGGATTGAAGTTGAGAAATTTGATCCTAAAGATATTGATCCTTTTAAGTAAGCAAAAAAAAAAAAAATAGAAAAATAATAATAAAAAAATAAATTATATTTTTTTTTTTTTTTTTTTTTAATTCAATAAATTATATTTGAAAGAGTTATCATTTATAGACCTGTTAAATATATTTTCTAGACATACTCCAGGAATCGGTCATTATACTGCTATGGCTTGGGCAACTTCAAAATTCATAGGATGTGGACATACATATTATAAAGTATGGACAGTTTTGTACTTTTTTTTATAGGTATTAGGGCTACATTTCTTTGGTAATGATTAAAATTGTTATTTTTCAGAATTCGAATGGCTTATATAAACGCATGTATGTATGCAATTATGGTCCTGGTGGAAATATTCTAAGAAATACCATGTATATCCAAGGCCAAAAATGTACTAGATGTCCTTGGAATACGAAATGGTGTTTACTTGGAGGATTATGTTCTCACGAGCTACATTCTTAAATTAATAATATTTTAAAACATACTATTATATATAGCGTATTATTTGCTTCTTTGTATATTCAAATGAGACAAAAATATAACAATAATTTGTAGCTTGTATATGAATAAATAAAAATTGCGAATCTAATGAGATGACTTTTTTTTTTTTTTTTTTTTTTGGAATGGGTGCATAAGGTCCGAAGACCTATAATGTCCAATAGTCACATGCAGCCAGGAAGAAGAACTTTAAATTACATTTCTTTAAATTTCCTAGGTAGAGAATTAATGCTTAAACAAGCTTTGTTATAAATAAGAGAAATTTTATGTTTTACAATAGATCCATGGGCGTAGAGGGTCCTCCTCCAGAAGGCTCCCCGCCCCAAGAAAAATGTAGACCCAGCCCCCCCCCCCCCCCAAACAAAATTCCTAGCTACGCTCATGAGCAGAGCTTCTCAAATCTTGGCCAGATATGTGGAAATTATTCTTCAAAATCAACTATTTATCACATAAACATGAATATCGCAAACTGACGCTAAAACGAATATTGTGTGAAGATGACAAATAAAACAAAGAGGCCTTTTCTCAGCAGATGAGTCCAATTATTTCAAATTAAGTAAAGTGACATTTTTTATATTAATAAATAATGAGAAGAATTCACTGACAATTTTATAAACTACTCACATATATATACCATCTCATTTTTCTTAAAAAAAATATGGTCGAACACAACTTTTTCTTTTGTTCGGTAATCGAAAGTTGTGTTCTGTGCTTGCACACCAGATTTTTCGTGACGACATATATTTAGTTTCCGGCAGTACGGTACATTCGAGAGATGTAAAATTTATAAATATCTGAAAATATTTATATTGTGTTACCATAGCAAACATCTCTCCTATCTTTCCTATGAAGTACAAGAGTAAAGTGGTCTTCAAAAGATTTCAATGGCAAAATGAGAATATATATTTGAAAGAGCCTCAAAAAAATAATTGATTTTTGAATTTTAATCAAAATCGATGAAGGGAATTTTGAGAAAATCGAAAAAAAAACTGAAAAAGTGCAATAGTAAAGTACTAGAATTCATGGCCTACTTCTTCTATCCTCGCCTTATTCCCGCGATGCGGGGTCGGCGGACCTCCCTTTCTCTTTCCAACCCTATCATGAGTTTTTGCGACCGGAAGAAATAGGACAGGCCGACCCGTCGCACTGTCTGACGCCTGTTGAAAAGAGGAAGGAAGAGACAGACATGCAAAAAACTGAAGGTCTGCCTGTCCCAGCTCGGGCAGCTCGTTGTCGCCATCCGCATAACCTGGACCCCTGAACAAACTATAACTCTTAGGACGATTTTGTTTAAAAAGCTTATTTTCGCGCTCTAGTGGGTACCTTACTTAAATATAAAATTTCATCCTCATAGCTCAATTCCTTCATGCTTAAAATTGAACACACACAGACAGGTTGCGAAAAACACTTTTTGGATTCAGAGGATCCCAAAACGTGTATATCTATCAAAATCTCGACATCGAATTTTTGACATGAATTCAATACTTTCTCTCTACATATTAACATATATAGGTAAGAGAAAGTAAAAATTAATTAGTTTTGATTGTTTTTAAGAAGAGATAGAACACAATGGGAAAATTTTGGATATTTAGAAATTTTTTCCCCACTTGAAAATTTTGGAATATTATTTTGGACTATCCTCAATGCCCTCTAAAAGGATGAAAAATTTTATTTCGAAATTCTAAAGAGAAATTGATCGAAATGAGTAATAGATGTACGTAGGATAGAAAACGAAGAGGATAATGTAGCAATGATAAAATATAAGATTTAAATAATAAAATTAATTTAGTAACTGAATAGTTGCTATTCGGGCCAGAAGTTTTTTTATCCAAGGTTCGATTACCAGCAGAGACAACTTTTTCAAGCTGTATGAATTTATTAAATCTAAACAGCACCGTTTAGTTTAGTCCATACAAAAAATTTCACGAATTCAAAAAATTTTACCAAGTGGACCACATTCAATTTTTTTTTTTTTTTTTACCCTCTTGGTAACATCATCTTGTAAAAATTTATTTCAACAAAAATATTAAAATATTTTGAGGAGATTGAAGATCGAACTGAATTTCATTTTCAATAATTAAAAAAGAAAAAAATGGAAAATTATTAGATTTTTTTGATTTCATATTAAAATTATTTCTGAATGAAGGATCATAGAAGTATTAATGTCCATTGAGTCGTAAATTGAGGGTTTACTTCGGCTCTTTTTTAATTAATAGCTACGTAATCAAGAGACGAAGAAAAAAAAAAGTAAAAATGGAAATTTCACCTGATTAAAGATTACCCTCTATAAATATTTTATAAATTTAATGACTTTGGAATTTTTTTATAAAAAAAATGAAAAAATTGAGTAGAGAAGGTGACGTTATGGCTCATGATGGTGCAATAACAAAATGAAATTTGTTAAAATAAAACTCTGTTGTTATTTTCCATAATAAATTAAAGAGCGATAAAAATAAGAGACAGACATGTCGCTTGGGCTGAGGAAAACTGTCAGTCTTGCTGGTGGCTTCCAGTCCACTAGTTGTAAGCCCCTCCTTGAATATATATTGACTATAAATTAATTCATACATTTATTTTAGTTAATTAATTCTTTAAATCAAAAACAAAGGAAAAAATGGAGCAGAGTAGTAATTAGATGGACAATAAATTTTTGTAAACATAAAATGGGTATTTATTATATACAAAAAAACGCGTTTATGTCAGAAAAAATTTAGGAGATTAGGATTATCGTGACATTTTAAAAAAAGATTAATTAATTTAAATATTTCAAGGCTTTTTGTTTTCGTATAATGAAATGCCACAATTGTTATTTATTAAAAAATGTTTTTTTCCTGGATTGATTAAAATTCGAATATAAAAAGGAGCCAAAGAAATTAATAGTTTGCATATATCATTGAGTTTTACTACTCTTGGTATTGTCTAGGTAGGTAATGTTGAAATTTTATATACCTACAGAGTAAGTTAAAAACAATAAAGGGAGACTAATGTAAATTGATTGATTCATACAAAGTCAATATAAACAAAAGATTAAAATATATGAGCATTGTTATGTAAGTAAGGCTGAACTTAAACGCACACTAATTGAGCAAAAGGTTCTTGGACAAAACATTTTGCCCAAGAGCAAAACGTTTTAGAACTGAGCGAATCATGATAGTTAGAACTATAATTTTTAATTTTTTCCAGAAAAAAATGAAGCTTTTATTTTTGCTTGCTTTTGTGGGGATGTTGGGAGTTGGAAGTGGTCAAAATGGATATTGCAGTTATTGTTCAGATCATACTTTATGTCGATTCACCGGGGTAAGTAATAAATATTAGAATTAGCTCTAAATTATTACTTTTGCATTTTATGGTAGCAACCAGCAATTTGATATTTAGCATGAAAAGTATTATTTGATTTTTTGCCTTTATATACACTGTATGAACTAGCCGCTGCGCCCGCTTTGGCAAGCTTCGCGCCTAGCCAGGGTTTATTATTATAATTAGCTTTTTTTAATACTTTCTAATGGAAAAATTCTGAATTTCCAAAAATTTTTTGAGCCCTTTAAAAGGTCTACCTGCAATCTGAATTAATTATAGCCTAAAACCACCCTCAAAAAATTCTCAAACTATTAAAAAAAAAAATCGAAGAAAAACATGGGAACAGAACATGGGCAACAGAACGACTTTCTTTTATATAAAAGAAAAGATTAATTAATTTACCTAGAAAATAATTAATTCATCATCATTGGTCTGCTTATTCATTTGAATTGGTCATTTGGGTGGCCTATCTTCTAGTTACACAACTTAGTCGTATTTATGTATCTCAATGCTAAGCAAGGGCGGATACAAGGGGGGAGAGGGTAATTACCCCCCCCCCCCCCGAGATTTGAAAAAAATACTTTTTTTCTCAAAAAAATTTATTTTTAATGTAAAATTTTAAAAATTTGATTTGTATTTATATTCTGGCAAACAAGTACAAAATGCGCCTTTAAATTGAGAAAAAATTGTGTGCTGGGCGACCAGCCACACCAGATTACCCCCCCCTCCGAGAAACACCTCTGGATTCGCCCTTGATGCTAAGTATTAGACCTATGGTTTTTAACGGCAACAACAACACCATTTTTTAAATAAATTGAGATGGCACATGTTTTTAAACGAAAATTTAGATTATATAAATAGGCTACTACCTAAATTTTTATTTTAAATCAAATAACAAAAGGTGTGTCCATGATTATTGAAAGAAATCTTCATTTGCAATGATTAATTTAAAAAATAATATATTTTTTAGATTAATCAAAAAAATGAATGTGGACAACTTTATTATAGAGGCGTGGATCAAAATTCTATAAATTACATACTTCAATTACACAACGAAAGAAGGGCACGATTAGCTGCTGGAGGAGAAACTCGGGGACTTAATGGACAGAGGCAACCACCCGCTACAAACATGATGGAATTAGTACGTATACACAAAAAGTGAAATTTTATTTATTTATTTATTTTTTTTAATTTTAAAACACTTTTCTAGAAATGGGATTCCGAATTGGCAAACATTGCTCAAAGATGGGCGGACCAATGTCATTATGACCACGATACTTGTAGACGGACAGGTAACCGATTAACCTAATTAAAAAATTGTTATTGTTTTAAATTTTTCTTTTTATTTTTAGGAAGGTGGTCATGGGTAGGCCAAAATATTTATAAAAAATGGAGTACTGGCGATTTGGGTCTCAATTGGGAAGATCCAATTGTATCATGGTGGGATAAAGAAGTGGCTATTTATGATCCTAGATATGTCAATTCTCACGTGTAAATAGATTTTTTTTTAATGCTACTAATGTAAGACTTGCAAAGAGTCATTCTCATCTGGAAAATAGATCTCTTATTATTTAGGTGGTCTATCTTCTAGAAGAGAAATAAAATCTTTTGCAAATCAGTAGTTGGTATATTTTAACAAAATAATATTAATTTTTTTTTTTTTTTTTAGATCTAATTCAGCTACAGGACACTATACCCAAATGGCATGGGCAACCACAATGTATGTTGGATGTGGTCATACATATTTTAGGGTAAAAACAATTTTTTTTTTTTTTTTTTAATTTTGTTTCAGGCCTTTTTCGGCATCTGAGTTTATTTAAACCCCTTTATTGATTGTATCCAATTCTTGCTCAGGGCCCACAACTTGTGGGTACGTGGATGGCGACCACGAGCTACCCGAGCTGGGACGAGACAGTCCTTCAGTTCTTTAAATGTCTGTCTCTTCCTTCCACTTTTCAACAGGCGTCAGACCGTGCGACAGGCCGGCCTGTCTTATTTCTTCCGGTCGTAAAAACGTTTGATAAGGTTGGAGGGTAAGAAGTTCGCCGACCCCGCATCGCGGGACAAGGCGAGGAGAGAGAAGAAGAAGAAGATTGATTGTATCCAATTCAATTGAAATAAATTTCTCGACTGGTACGGGATACGAACCCCTGACATTTGGCACTAGAATCTAATGCTCTATTTCTAAGTCACAGGACAAGAGCAGAGTGAGAATAATTAAAACTCAAGAGTAATAAATATTCAAATATTGAGGACCAAAAAATAAACTAATATAGAAATTGTTCTTTAAAATCTGACGATGATTTTTTAGATAATAAATAAGCCGGAAGGAAATAATCTTAACTAATATTCCGTTTAATGTAAATATTTCGATATCAGTGTCATGACATCATCTTCGCATGGAGCTACGCTAGCTTGTCTATTTTCATAATTAATTACGTTTTGTTATTGTACTAAGGTTGATGTCATCATATGATAACGAAATATTTACATTAAACTGAGTATTTGCCTACTCGAAATTCTTTCCTTGACACAATATTTTTTTATTTTTGTTGAAATTTTTTTGCAAAAAAATTCATAAATGAAAAGTAATCTAATATGATTTTTTATGTTGCAGTATAATAATGTAAATACACGTTATTACGTATGCAATTATGGACCTGGAGGCAACACTATAGGCCAACAAGTATATATCCAAGGAGAGAAATGTACTAGATGTCCTCCTAGAACAAAATGGTGTCTCAACGGAGGATTATGTTCGCACGAATTGCAATAATACTACAATATATACCATACTACAATGTATAATAGTAGACTATATGGAAAATCGGAAGAGTACAAAAATATATTGTCTTCTCTGTTATGTAAATTATTTTATTTGTATTTGTATGTAAATAATCACAAATAAAATATAGTAATAAGGTTCCGAATTTCTCTTAAGCATATCCAACATTTATGTCTATTTACTTTCTCTTAGAGAAAGAAGTGTAATCGTCAAAAAATGCGACCTCAAAAATTTGATTATTCTCGACACTTTAGGCATTCCTGTGTTAAAAACAAAATATTTTTGGAAATATGTGTGCGTACGGTCACGATTACTAAAAAACTTAAAGCAGCCGTAGATCTGGATTAACTTTTGGAGTAAATACCGGTACGTCAACGTTTTTTCGAAAACTAATCAACGAAATAAAAGACCCCCTTCCCCTGGCAATTTTTCGATGATTATTTCAAAAACTAGTTAGCAATATTACTCCAAAAGTTGATATAGTTCTACACAAGGGCATATACAAGGAGGAAGGGGGGATAAAAGAGTAATTACCCCCCCCCCCCCCGAAGATTTGAAAAAAAAAATCCTTTTTTTCGCAAAAAATTTATTTTTAATGTAAAATTTTAAATATTAATACTTAAAAATTTGATTTGTATTTATATTCTGGCAAACAAGTACAGAATGCGCATTTAAATTACCGAAATTAAGAAAAAATTTGTGCTGTACGACCAGTCACACCAGATTACCCCCCCCCCCCGAGAAACACCTCTGGATCCGCCCTTGGTTCTACAACTTTAATGTAAGACAATAGCGCATTTGTAGAGTATACGAGAAGGTCTAGGGCAGTGGTTTCCCAACTTTATGTTACCACGCCTCCCTTAAAAATATTTAATCTTATGACACCTCCCCCCCCCCTCCCATTTTATAAAATAATACAAAAACAAAAATTTTTAATGCTAAAAAATATAAATTTATATAAAAATATTTTTTTTATTTATTCTTATTTATATTAAAACAAGCAATCATTTGAAAAATTGGTCCTGGTGGCCAATAGGCCTATTCGCCCCTCCCCTTAGACTAATTAATCCGCGCCTAACTAGGCAGGCAAGCCTCACAGTTTGTAAAACGCTAGTATAAGAGTATTTTATGGCTGTGGAATTTGTATCAGGAATGAAATTTAGTAGAAAACGCAACCAGAATGTTTTCTTTAAAAATATATTTTAACAGCTTACGTTTCGGGCTTTGGTAAAAGCCATCTTCGGATGATCACTAACAGCTCCGAGGATGGCTTTGACCAAAGCCGAAACGTCAGCTGTTAAAATATATTTTTAATGAAAACATTCTGGCTTCGTTTTTTTCTAACTTTCATTCCTGAAGAAAAATATTTTTCTCAAATCTTTTTTCACGCCCTAGGGGGGTGCCTAACTTAAATATAAAATTTAAACCTCCTAGCTCACTCAATTCCTTCATTAAATTGAACCCAGACACACAGACAGAATATATAACAATAGGTAAGAGAAAGTAAAAATTCAAATCCGAACTGAGATTAGTTCTATATATAAAAAGATGCGGCAACTCACCCCAGTAAAAGTCTAAGTGGACTAATAATATCTTACTTTTCTACCTAAAGAAAAAAATCCCTACAAAATTCTGCAAGGGATTCGATGGGTTTCTAAGTTACCCAGTGTTATTATTATCTGTTAATGAGAGATTCGAAATCTTCAAAAATTAATTCCGCCCCAGTAATAAGAAATTTTAGAATGACATTAAAATGTTTCTACCCCATTATCCTATTTGCTAAATATTGAATATAAATTTTAACGGAATGCACTTATTTTTAGCATTAAAAAACATTAATATCTTTGTGCATTATAGGGGATGGGGCATTAACCCCCTTTTTAAGGAAATGCGAACCTTCACCGCGAAATTACTCTCAAAATAATTTGAATACATTTATAAATAATTATTTTAATTTTATTTTGAAATTATTTTATTTTAATTTTCAACCCTTAATCCACCCCTGTGTAAAAGTATATTAAAGAAATTTGATTAACAAAAATATAGGCCAAATAGAAAGAATATAATGGTAAATAATGGTGACTTAAGAAAAGAAAAAAATGCCCTCTGGCTTGGTGTAGTTGGTAGAGTGCTTGCGACCTTCTATACCGAACGTTGAGAGTTCGGACCCCTCGAAGTCCGAAATGGATACCAAATAGCTTAAATTGAAATGCCTGGACCCTCAATATGTATATTATTAATTAATAACGGTTATCGTATAAAGTCTTATATGGCCTGAGTTGCCCAAAATACTGTGAATGTGTGTGTGTGTGTGTGTGTGTGTGTGTGTGGGTGTGTGTGTGTGTGTGTGTGAGTGAGTGTGAGTGTGAATGAGAAAAGAATGTGTGTTAATTAAAAAAAAAAAGATAAAAAATAAAAACTATTTTTTTTTTCTTTTAATGACACCTACACTCCTCCTCTCCCTTTCAACAGCTTATATTCTCCCTCTACCCTTAGTGAAATATAAAATATTTAATTATTTGGATTCTGAGAGTCTTTCGAGATAAAATATTTAATTTCATATTCAAAAGAATCGTTTTTAGCAGTCAAATTATTTGTTTCTATCATTTTTTTTTTTCAACGATAAAATGCATAATAATTACCTTTAATAAGACTCTCAAGAGGGTGTGCTGGTTGACTGTGAGGTCAGGGTGGGTTACACTATTATAATTATTCACTTTGATTCACTTAAAACACAAATAAAAAAAACAGAGCAGCTCGGCGCGCCTGCCGCCACGCCACAAGCTCGACTGAACGAGACTTGTCTCTCTTTCGATAGGAATAAAATTGATGAAAATAACAATTCCCTTTTTATTAAAAGTAAAAAAAATTCCTTTTGCTCTTATCTAACTATATTTAGAACTGGAAAAGAATGTCAACAAGTGATTTGGAATATTCCAAGGCCTTTCTTAAATAATCAACCCTTCATCCTCCCCCCCCCTATTCAAAATAATAATCAACCCTATTTTTTGAATGTTTTCTATTTATGTGGCTTCGATTTAGCTAAATTTAAAAAACATTTTTTTTTTTTTTTTTTTTTTTTTCAATTTTTCAACCCCTTATCCAATCCTAATAAATAAAATAATTAACAATGCTCTCGCCTTCGGCGAGCTTCGCGTCTAGTCAGAAAAAAATTAAAACCCTGAAAAACTTCCCTGGATCCGCCTTTGGGTTTTACACATAGTATAATTTTCTAGAATGAGTCTTACTTTAGGGCAGTGGTTTCCAAACTTTATGTTACATCGCCTCCCTTAAAAATATTTAATCGTATGACGCTCCCTCCCCCACACATTTAATAAAATAATACAAAAAGAAAAATTTTTAATACTAAAAAATATAAATTTATATAAAAATATTTTTTTTATTTATTCATATTTATTATTTTAATTAAAAACTCCGTCCCAGAATCTTCTAAATTATTTTATTATTTTATTTATAAAACTAGCAATCATTTGGAAAATTGAACTTGGTGGCCAATATTCCCCCTCCCCCCCCCCTTAGAATAGTCCGCGCCTCCCCAGGGAGGCGCGCCTCACAGTTTGGAAAACGCTGGTCTAGGGAAAGATATTCCGAATTTTTTAATCTAACAATTGGAAGTCAAAACGGAAGAAAAATTAGAAAAATATAACATTTTGTATAAGGAAAGGACCGGAGAAAAAAATTTTAAGCGAAAATCTTCCAATTGTAATAAAACATTTTGTCTTCATAGTGAATAAGACTTTGTGATCTCAAAAAATCCTAATTGCTTGAACACTGAACTCGGGGGAAAAAAAGAAAGAAGACAATCAAAAATTTTTGTTATGTGAGACAATTTTAACTTACTAATTAGAGAACCCTATAATTTTAATAAGTGCAATCGATTAGAAAGTGAAGTGAGACTTGAATTTGACCATCTTTACCTCAGATACATAAGACATTATCTAATATTCAATTTATTCTGAACTGAGAATGGTAAATAAAACAGAGAATATTTCTCTGTATTAAGAAATTTCTTTTTTTTTTAATTACACTTTTAAACGAGAAATATGTGGCGAAAATTTCTAAAATAATTTTAATTTATTTCTATTTCTCTTACTTTCTCCTCTATCTTTTATTACTTTATTAGATCTTTTTTTTTTGAGGGTGGATGGTGGGCTTGGAGAAGGGTTCGTTTCACAAAGGGCAATATTCCTCGTGTTAGAATTGCGTTTTATTGCATGGCCGTTTCGTCGATTAATTGAACTTAGCCGCAACAACTTGGCCCAATAGCACCACACCCTCAACCCCACCCCAAATGAGAATGTATTGAACAACAACAACAACAACCTGCTGTGCTTTTCAACACCACCACATCTACGTCATCATATCCAGAGTAATTTCCTGTAATTTTTAAAGCTAACAAAAAAACATGAAAATGAATGAATGGGCATCAATCAATCCACAATTTCAATGTATAGCATACTCATTTTTTAATTATTCCCCCTCCCCTCATTTGTTTTTTTTTTTTTTTTTTTACAAAAAATCAGGCCTTTAATTTCAAAAGAAAATAAATAATTTCAAATGGCAAACTAAGAAATAGAGCAAAGATCATTGAAATTATTATCTAAAATTGATAAAATGCAATATAAAATAGTCATAGCCCCCGGGCTTGGAGTAGTTGCTAGCGCGCCTACCTTGTATAACAAGGGTTGGGGGGTTCGGATCCCAGGCAGTCCGATGATTTTATTCAAGCCATTTGGATACCAAAAGACTGGGTGTATGGGTGTGAATGTGAGTGTGAATGGGAAAAAAGTGTGAGCGTTAAAAAAAAAGTAATGAAGCCGTCACAAAGTGTCTAGTTAAAGTGTGATTAAAAAATTAATGGAGTCATTGAAAGCAAGAAGATATCCAATTATAATTGTAATTATTAAAAGAATAAATAAAGTATTCTTTTAATAATTACAATAATATTAATATATATAGACCTATATGAATAATAATATAATATTTTTTTATGAAGTACCGGCCCGGGGGCGGGGGGACCCGTTTGGGGGGGGGGGGGGAAAAAAAAAAAAAAGTATGATCATGAAAATATATTAGTTGTTCCATTAACGAATTTAAAAAATAAATAATTCATTGGAAAACTAGAAATGTAGATAAAATTCCCTTTAACCCTTATTTTAATAAGGCCTAGTTTAGATTAAGCACTATCAGAATTTGTATGAGATACTTGTTTAATTGACAAATCGTGATACAAATCGCACACTACTGTTCTGACATTTGATATGAGCATACATGCTAATTTGCTTATCGCTCATACAATTTGTATATGGACTTTTTTCAATTGACATATTTTGACAAATCCCGGCACTTTTACCATATTTTTCGTATTAAAGACTCTTAGTTTATTAACATATCATCGTGGTCAAAAGAAAAAACGACATTACTTATTGAATAAAACAGTCGAATGTATGGAATATAAAAAGTAAACAGTATAAAGATAAAAAAAAGTGCGAGGCGATCGATATATTTACAGAAATAGGACAAAGTTTAAACTGCAGCAGGAAGAAGACTGAGGATAAGTGGCACAACATTAAAAGTTAGTTTGGATCGTGAATTGGTTAAAAAACAAACATGTTAATAAATTTCCATTGATATCAAAAGATATAATATGAGCCCTTGACCTGTGGCTCAGAGCTTCTGGCACAAAGAACATGTGTTCACATCCCGTTTCAAGCGACAAAAATTTATTACAATTGGATTGGCTACAAATCCAATTGTAATAAATAGAGACGGGGTCTAAATGGCCTTCGATGTGGAAAAACAACTTGAATGAAATTAAAAAAAAAAAAAAACAACTATCAAAAATTCGAGCAAGCTACATGTCCAGGAATAAACGTCACATTAGCCGTCCCGATATTTGTCTCAAGTCAGGACCGGATCCAGGGGAGGGGGGGGGCAGTGGGTGCGTGTGCCCCGGAAGGCAATTAAAGAAAGATTTACTAAAAAAAGGTAAAATGATATGAATTTTGTATAGAAAATTTTAAGGAAGGGGCGGCAAATTAAATTTTGCTCCCCCTAAAAAATCTCGTAGTTCCGGCTCTGTCTCAAGTTGTTAAAAAAAACCTGACCAAAACCTTAAAAAGGATGGGTATGACCTCACTCTTTATCAACTAAGCTCTCTCAAAACTAGCACCTTAGAACTTGACAAAATTTTTTATAGATTTTTATTTTTATTTCTTGAAACTATTCAATAAAGAATCAAAAATAAAATCAAAACTTTTATTAAAAAACAATATTCCCCTTAAAATGAAAAAAAAAAAAAAGAATCTCGTTTATAATCAAGTGATTTTTTTTTCAATTTATTTTTTAAGAAGCTTTAAAAAAAAAAAATGAAAAAATTGAGAGCTAGAGGAGTGAGTGAGTGATTAAATATATAAAACGAAAAGGGCATCAAGCAAGCAAGCAGTAAGCAGAGAGAGAGAGAGTCCAGATTCCATGTGTGTGCGTTGATTATTAATCCTACGGGATCGTGTTTTAATTTCGAGTTGGATTTGTTCAGGGAGTCCCGGGCAGCTGCGGCCGGATATTACGGATTGCCGCGTTGCTGAAAACTCACTGGGATGATTCATAACATTAAGTTGAACTCTGTCTCACTCTCACATATACCTCCATACATCATACTTTATATATATGTATACCATAAAAAAATTAATTTATAATATAAAACAATCATAATCTCATATATCATATTTTTTTTAGAAAACATGTTAAAATATTTTGCCATTGAAATACAAATAATTTTTTAAATTAAAATTTAAATAAATCCCCATAATCTATGATATTAATTTTGTATTGTAATTTTTATAAAAAAAATATATATATAATTTATTAATATAATAAAAAGCCAGAGAAAAATTAATATTTTTTTCTAAAATGATCCAATATTCATATTCTATCCTCTTACAGAATTCGAGGAATTTTATTTCCACTCAAAAACAGTGCACGCAAAAAGATGGTAGAATATTTATATTTCAGAGAGGAGAATTGCTTGCCTTTCCCTTCCAAAGTGTTCTCCGAAACAATTACTAATTATTCATAAAGAGGATAGATATCTCTATTTTTTATTGGCCGAGGTAAAAAATAAAAGATTACATTTGGTCGAGGTTTCGAGCACTCATCTTCAGGACAAAATAAATACTATGATGTCAGTTTCGTTGACTTTATATAGTAAGATTAAGATTAAGATTAAGATTTTTATTCATATTATAGTGCGAACACATATACGATAGATTTATTAATAGTAGGGGTAGACTTTATATAGTATTTGGATATATGCTTTGGAAAAAAAACTTTTTGCATGAGATAGTTGCTTAATGTATGGCCAGGGGAAGGGAAAATAAGGCAGCCAAAAGCAAATTAGTGATAAATTGCTATAAAAATCATTGATTTTTGAATTTTTAATCAAAATAGTTGCAGCAAATTTTGAGAAAATAGAAAATCTGTATATAAAAATTTAATCTCCTAGCTCAATTCATTCATCCTTTAAATTGAACTCAGACACACTGACACCAGTGGCGTCATTTGGGGGGGGGGCAGGGGGGGGGCAAATGCCCCCCCCCAAGGGCTCTGATTTTTATAAAATTTTATATTATTCTAAATAAAATACTCCAAAATACATCTACGAGTATACAAATTGTACAAAATTAAACAATTAGTTAAATTAAAAATGTTTTGGCCAAATTTGAGTACCCGTTTGTAAGTAAATTTTAAGAAAAAAAAAAATGTTTGCCCCCCCCAAGAAAAAAATTTGCCCCCCCCCTAAGAAAAAGTTGAAATGACGCCACTGACTGACAAACAGATAGATAGACACACAGACAGAACATGAACCACTTTATTGGTTTCAAGGGTCCTCAAAACGTGTATATCCATTTAAATCTCGACATCGAATTTTTGACATGAATCCAATACTTTCTCTCTCAATATACCAGGTATTAACATTTATAGAGGAAAAAGAAAGTAAAAATGTACATTGTTAATTTAAAATATAGAAGAACCAATTTGATATACGTATTTTTAAACTTTTTTAAAATCATTATTGATATTATAGGTAAGAGAAAGTGGATATGTTATAGATTGAGACAAATAAAACAATAAATAAGTAGTCCCATCGCACACATCCCTCTGATGTAATACTTAAAAGAAAGAGAAAGGAAATATTTAGCTTCTCTAAATTCAAAAACGTCAGATGCCGCCTGGAAACTTTCATTTAGGCATCCAACTTTACATAACAATATCTCTGTCAATCTATTAGTAGGCTAACTTTCGCACTTTATTTAAAAAAAAAAAAAAAAAAAGTATATAAAATTTCTTACGAAAAGCTTTTTTTGAGATAAAAAATGTAGTCTTCTATCAAATTGAGAGATATAAGAAAGAGAATGGGGAGCAACTCTATTTTTTTTCCAATTCAAGGTTTGAAATATATAATTCCCTGAGATGTTGTTATTTTTCCAACACGGGAAATGGTCTTGCCTCTTTACCACACTGTCCAAACACCCGTTTAAGTTGTTTCTCACTTGGGATTGGCTGCTCGAGAGAGAGAGAGAGAGAGTTTGTGGGAAGGGAGAGACCGGAAGACAAATCGCTTGGTCTGGCTCTCAATTCAGCCCAGCTTCTCAACCACAATCCAAACTTCGACTAAAGATTCCAAATTATAGAGTTAATACCGACACTCGATTGATTTTCTAAAAGTTTATTATTTATTCAACTCCGAGAGGATTAAATTCTGATTTATTAGGATTAGTAGAGAAAAGTATTTCCGTTTGCAGGCCTAAATTCTATAAAGCTTTAAAAATTTTAAATAAAATCACAATTTTAATAAAATTAAAATTTTAAAAAATTAGAATGATGAAGGAAGAGAGGATGTCAGCCAAAAAAGGAGCCTCTATCGAATAAAAATCTCCAATCAGAAAACGTTTCGGGTTTAATTAGATAAAACCATCATCAGTTCTTTAGAGCTGAAATGAGCATAAATAATAATTGTAATACAACAACATAAAATATTTTTTAAATTATAAAAAACATCAGATCTTACATTATTGGCAATCTCAAGATGCACACCATTGAGATGCAGATAGAGTTGTTATATATAAACATATACAAAATTATATAAAAAATACAAAATTTGCATATCAGTTGTCAGATGCTCATCAGTCAACACGGCCAAGTCTCAAATGTATATAAAATTTAATTATCAAATACAGTTATTATATGATAAATACTGGGGAAGCAATGAACCCTCAGTACATTGACCCAAAATACATCTTAATAAAAACGAAATCTCTCAAAAGCGTGCCTTTGACCTATTTGAAAACATATTATTTATTTGCAAATGACAATTTTATAAATTAATTTATAATATATTTTCAAATTACAAATAAAGTTATAAACAATTTTTTATAATATTTAAATCTGGGCGTCTAGATTATTCAGGATGGACAAATATACATTGCTAAGGCCGATACAATCAGTCTGATAGTTTAGTGCCCTATGTCCATATGTTTTTATAAAACATTTTTCTGCTACCAGACGTTTATATGTGTTGTCCACCTTCATCAGAATGACTGCGTTGTCAAAGTCAAATCCATGCATAAATTCAATCGTATGAGAACTCAGAGCTGTCGATGTTTTAATATTTTTTATACTCAATTCATGTTCCCTTTTTCGCAACGAAAACATGCGAGATGTTTGCCCCACATAAACCTTAGTGGGATTGGGGCAGCCAAGGCAACGAATTAAGTATATTACGTTATGTTGTTCATGGGGGAGGGACTACATCCTTATTATTATATACCTTGGCTGCCCCAATCCCACTAAGGTTTATGTGGGGCAAACATCTCGCATGTTGACTGATGAGCATCTGACAACTGATATGCAAATTTTGTATTTTTATATAATTTTGTATATGTTTATATATAACAACTCTATCTGCATCTCAATGGTGTGCATCTTGAGATTGCCAATAATGTAAGATCTGATGTTTTTTATAATTTAAAAAATATTTTATGTTGTTGTATTACAATTATTATTTATGCTCATTTCAGCTCTAAAGAACTGATGATGGTTTTATCTAATTAAACCCGAAACGTTTTCTGATTGGAGATTTTTATTCGATAGAGGCTCCTTTTTTGGCTGACTTCCTCTCTTCCTTCATCATTCTAATTGCTGAACAGCCACTTCTATTATCAACAATTTTAAAAAATTTGCTAGTGATTTTATCAAAATTTTTTTTAGGGTAGGTCTATATTTATACTATTTGAAGAAAAAAAAATATTCTTTAATTTTCTTCTTTTAATTTTTTTAAATTTAAGATTGTATTTTTTTTTCAAAAGTAAAAATGCATCATTTTTAAAAATAAATGAAAGAAGACATATTGCCACCCCCTGCCTGCTCCGGAAAGGGCGATTTGGTTTTTGCTATAGGGTTTTTGAGTACTTAAGAATATGAACAGAAAAGTGGATCAAATTCTTAAGTACTCAAAAACCCTATATCAAAAATAAATCGACCCTTTTCGGAGCATTAAAAATAAATAAATTAATCAAGATGAGAATATTTTTCATTTTTGTTAACCTAAATGTCAGAAAATTTAGTTTTTTCTATTTTTCTCATTTGATAAAACCTGACTAAATATAATAAATCAAAAACATATAGGCCTACTAGATATGAATTATTATGTTTTAAGATTTATTCATTATTGACCTAGTGAGTATTATATATCGACGATGATAATGATAACATATTTCTCTATTTGTATTTTAACAGCAAAATATAAAGAAATTATTCTGTTTATTTTTTCGATAAAAAATAAATAAAATAAAACTAGACAAAATACTTTGCGAATTTTCGATATTATCAAAATCCTCTTCAATATATTATAATCGACTTTTTTTTTGTTTATGAAACTTGTCTTAGAAGAGTGAGAAACTTTTTTTTTTGTTCTCTAAAAGGACATTTTTTTCTCTTTTTTAATTCACCATCTCTTAAGTTTTCTCTAGTGAGTATAAAACACGTACTTGAGTATAAACTTGAGTTAACGACTTTTACTAACTGAACTTGATTCTTCTCAGCGGATTAAAAATTCCGAGTTTGACAAAAAAAAAAAGAGAAAAAAAGGCTTCACCTGTTAAAGCAACACGATTTAATGAGAAACAGAGAAGGGGGGATATTTTATTTTATTCTTTTTTTTCTTTAATAATTTACAGATGAAATTCAATTGTAATAAAAAAAAGAATGAGATTTGGTTTATGGGTTGAGAGGTCATGACCATGCAAATAAATCTCAGCAGGCTGGAATGCGATAGCCGCCCCCCCCTCCCTCCCCCTCTCACTCATACTGAGAGATTCTCTTGTGTGATATCATAATGATTTATAAGCAAACTTTAAAAAATTTAATGTCTAGTCTACCAGGAGATTGACTATCATACATTAGTATAGGAAATGAAAATGATATATAAATAGATATGAATTGAGATAAATTGTTTGATATCTGAAGGATTAGACAACTAATTTTTTCAAACTTATTTGAAAAAGAATAAGGCCTTATAAAATTTTATATTAGAAATATTTTTTTTTCCTTTTGATGAATGTGGGTATGAGATTTGACAGAATGACCCCTTCCCCATCATTTTATATTTGTAAACTTAAAAATGAAGAGAGAATTCTAGAGAATTATATTTTTTTGACACTTAGGGTAGGGCTTGTTACTTCACATCTAGTCAATCTCCAGCTGGCTCGGGCCAGAGATTTCTTAATTATGAGAAGAAAATTATTATTACTACGTATTCCAATCCAGTGCCTGCTTGAGGATTTGTTTACATTCATAGAATACATAACTGCAAAGAATGCTTAAATATTTGTCTATACATTTCCTATGAGAGAAATCGTAACTTTAAGAATTAATAACTCAAAAAGTTATAGGAATTTCGGGGTAAAAATAATTTTCCTGTACTTCCTAGTAGGTCGTCTTTAAGCATATAAAATTTATTTTCAAAATTCCAACGGGAAGTTGCCCAAATAGAGCGTGACAGACGGATAGACGGACATTAGCGAATTATATATAGATTGTCTTTTCATAATTAAAAAAAGGCGAGGGTCTGCCGCAGACGGGCCCCAGTCAGCTGAGGGAGGGGGATCCAGGAGGCTAGGTGCGAAGGCCGCCGAAGGTGGGCGCCGCTACTAGTTTGTATACCTTAAAGTATTCACTCAAAATTTGATTTTATAAAATTATTATTAAATAATTGTTTAATGTTATGTTTAATAAAAATAATAATAATAATAATAATAATAATGTTATCTAATCTCGCTCTTCTAATTGACCAGTTTAAGCCCTCATTTATCGTACCTCTAGACTAGATTGAAATTGAGATATTTCGGGTTATTCACTTCCAAAAATAAATATTAAATAAAATTATATCACCCCTAATAGCTGTCAAAAAGGTATTAGTAAGAAGCCCCCGTAAATTCCTAATGCAATGTCTCTCTTTGCCTGATGATAATCGAATCGTCAAATAATTCAATAGATAGTAAATTATGGATTATCAGTATCACAAAAGCTATAATAATAATAGAGACAGACGATAAGTGAATCTAATGTCCTCCAGCTCTGATTTATATCAAGCCTATAGGGCGTTTAATAGAGATTATACCATTGAACGAGAGCTTATTATTGTCCATCATAGAGCAAAGCGCTTAAAATATTATCTAAACAAGTTTTGTGTTTTCATGTATAATATTACTTTAGTTATAATCTGATGTTTTAGAAAAATATATCGTTAGAGAAATAAGGGTTTTGATCCGACGTTTACTTTAGCTTTATCTGAAAATTCAGATTAATTAAAATTAAATCTTGTGTATGAGAAATGGTCCAATAGGGTTTCTAAAGGCTTGGAAATTTTAAAGAATTATTTTTTGAAATAGAAGATCTGCTCTATTATTTCTTTTGGTTTTTATCTAAATTGAATAGGAGGGAATGTAGGGAGAGCCGCCGAGCCCGCACCGCGGGAATAAGGAGAGGATAGAAGAAGACCAAAAGAAATAAAATTCTATTTAAAAAAATAATTAAATCCTGTAACTCTAGCCAATCAGCGAGAGAAGAGGCACATACACACAGGGAGAGGAAGTCAGCGGCTATATATTGTAATAATGATAATTTGGAGGCACTTAAACAAACAGTAAATATTCATAATCGAAATCTCAAAATAGAATTTTTGGCATGACTGGTTTAATAAAAAGAGATTGCAGCCAATAATAAAAAGCATCTATTTATTTAACACATTTCAGATATTATTATTAACAACATCTTTAGCCCTTTAACGCCCTCTTAAAGGGCTGAAATAGGCTTTGTTAATCATAGCTGAAACGTTCCGGAATAAAGAATGTTAATGTTTCTTATTATTGGTTACATCCTCTTTTTATTAATCCATGAATGTAATAATTTCCCTCTATATATAGGTAAGAGAAAGTAAATAACATTGGTATAAATGATATGATGATCGAGTGAGTGTGCGAATTGAGCAGAAGACGAATTCCGGAAGGAATCGAATAAATGGAGGCTGGCGGGTATCTCACCCTCAGCGAGAGGAACCGGTAATGGATTTTAGGAAGGAATACATAAATTAAAGATTACTTAATTATAGACCTTTAAAAGATTTTTAAAACATTAAAGAATTTAGCGTTATTTTTTTTTAATTTTTACATTCACTAAATGACATTTTGGTTCAAGTATCAGATTATTTATCGCCATTGTTAATGAGTCCATATTCATATGATAATTAACAATTAATTTGAGCAATAATTTTGATTCATTGGCTGATAATGGGACATTAAATTTGATCCGGAATATCTCGATAATTGCACAAGCAAACAGATTGTTTTCACCTCTGTTTTCGTTAGTTTTACACTTAAAATTTTGATTATAAAAAATTTTTTATACGTATTTGGCAAAAATCATTTAATCCTATTTATTTGAATTAAAATTTTTTTTTTATTATCTAAAAAGTCTATTTAGATTTTAAAGTTTCTCGTTATTACAATCCCCTCTATGCACTCTCATTATATTGCATTTCCATTTAGATGGAATTTTTAAAAAGGCTACCTGTTACCGAAATGGGTTGACTGTAATTGTATATTCTTGGAAATAAGCTCATTTTAATTAAGGTCTTGTTTATAGTTAGTTCACTTGTGATAGAAGATACAAAATAAATGTGACATTTTAGTAATATGATTTCGTGTGGGAAATTGAAAATTTATCAAGTAGGCCTGCCTATTCAAATTTTTAAATATTAATTATTCGAATAAGTTTTTTTTTAAATATGATGTGAATGGTCGCACCAGATTTTTTGTGTCTACATATATTTAGTTTCCGCTATATTTCCGCTATGTTTCCGATATATTTAGAATTCAAGATGTATTAAAATTTATAAACTTGGGGAAAATATTTTTATTTTGTTACCATGGCAACGATTTCTCCCATCTTTCCTATGAAGAACAAGAGTAAAGTGTGATTTAAAAGATTTCGAGGACAAAATGAGAATATACATTTTATAGAGCATCTAAAAAATAATTGATTTTTGAATTTTAATCAAAATCGTTGGAGCGAATTTAGAGAAAATCGAGAAAAAAAAACTGAAAAAGTGCATCACTAAAGTACTAGTAGTACTTGATTACCTCTCGGATCATCTGAAACCACCAGAAAAAGTTTCTGGCAATGGTTATGATACCAACTAACTTTCTTCAAAGACATGGTGATTTCGAATTTCTAGCTATACAATTTTTTATTGAGAAAAAAAAAACAATTCTTATTTTAAATAAGAAAAAATCTTCATCAAAAATTAGATAGATGAACAGTCAGAAAGCTCTTTGTTAATATAATAAAAAAGATCGAGGACTGCTATATTTTGAATTGATGGTGTTATGGAACAATAGCGTTAAAGCCGGAAGCCATCGATACTAATTTTCTTATATAAATTTTAAATAAGAATGAAATATCTTTAAAAATGAAAAAAAAAAAAAAAAAAATTAAAGATAAATGATTAGGCTATAAAAAAAAAAAAAAAAATGTGGCGCCCGGTAAAATAAAAAAAAGTTATTAACAAATAGAAAAAAAAATCAATATGGCCTCATTCCCTTATTCGAGATTAGGTTCCGTCAAATGTAAAAACGTATTGGCTCCTAATATCGGATAGTTCCGGATCCCTAGTATCAGATATCCATAGGCAACGAAAACACATCTTCCGATATTAGGAGTCCATTTTTCAAAAGGGTAAAAATGTATTTTTTTTTAAATAAAAAAAAAAAAACGTGATTGAAATGTTGCTGCTAGTATTTTTTATGTAATAAAAACAAAAAGTAATTATCCGATAATCGGCTACTTTTCCCTAATTTAAATATAATTATTAAATAACAAAATATTTATATTTACTACGAAGAACAATTTTAAAGTGTGCAACAAACAATTTTGTGGGCAAAATGAGAATATTCATAAGTATCTAAAAAATACTTGATTTAAAAATTTTAATTTATAAATCGTTATAAATTTATTTAATCGTTAGAGCCAATATTGAGAAAATCAAAAAATAAAAAATAAATAAATAAATAAAAAAGTACATAGTAAAGTACTAGTACTCTTTGAACGATTCGCTGACTCCTACACCAAGCCCGAGGGCTACTCTTGTACTTCATAGGAAAGAAATAGCATGGGAACAAAATATAAATATTTTTCCAAGAAAAAAAAAAAAAAAATCAAAAATAAATATTTTTCTATGGTTATTCAGGGCGGGGGGGGGGGGGTCTAAAGTACTACAGGAAACTAAACATATTACAGACACCCTGTGCCGTGTGATAAGTACAGAACACAACTTTCAATTACCGAAGGGAAAGTTGTAATTATGCTTTGCAATCAGGATATTTTGAACTCAAAATATGTATTTATTTCCATGATCGAGGCCCAAATTTTGACATGAATGCATTACTGAACATATATAGGTAAGAGAAAGTAAAAAAAAAAAAATGAGATTTTGACATGTTTTTTTTTTTAATAAGGAATTTATTTAGATAATATATGAAAGGAGAAAAAAAAAATATTTTTTTCATATAAAACTGCTGTCAACAAAAATCGCATTTCTAGTTTGCTTTAACCCTTGGGAACATCCGTCAATTTTGACATACGAGGCTATTTTTCTTTAATCTCAACTTCCACTTGACACCCTTGATTAAATTATTAATTGGATTTTCATAATTGAAATTCGATCTTTTTCCTTCTTTTTTTTTTTTTTTTTTTTAATTTCAATAAAAATTTGATTCTTTTTATTATTATTCCATTTAACCCCTTTTTTTTTTTATTTTTTATTATTAAAAAAAAAAAAAGATTCTTATAATAAAATCATCATCGAGTTGTTCAATTTTCTTTTACTCCCAACATCCGATCCATTAAAACGGGGGTAACATTTTAATAGCCTTTTAGTGTACTAAAACCCCTCCAACCCCCCCCCCCCACTTAATTTTAATTTAAAATAAGAAGAAAAATGACCTCGCGCTGGATTATTTTTATTTTATTCTTTTTTTAAACTTTTTGAACGACAGATGGCCGTCATTTGTATAACTCAAGTAAAATCCGCCCATCCGAAACCCTCAGCATGCGCTGCACGCGATTTATGATATATTTAATTAAAATTCAAATAATTTAATTTAGTTTCAACTCTTTTTCTCTGAAACATCACGCGGATCATTTTTCATTTTCCGAACGCTAAATGATTAAAAAGAAATGACGTTTTAAGAAGAAAAAAAAAGGAACGTTAACCTTTTTTTAATCTCGTCAAAAAAAAAAAATATTTTAGATAAGAAAACTAAGTGTAGAAGATGTTTATTGAAAATTATTAATTAGGTAAATTCGTAGTCGTGATGCTTGACTTAAGAGAAGTCACTACCAATAAAATAAATGTTATTTTGAATCTATCTTTGTTTTTTATTTATTTATTTTTATTTTTGTCAATTCGCCGCTAGCTGGCTGGGGGGTCCAGGGGACGAAGCCCCGACTAGGGGCGGTTAAAAAAAAGTGAGAAAACACAAATACATTTTAAATAAATAGGGACCGGGTCTTAATAGACTCAGATGCTGAAAAGGCTTTAAAAAAAAATCTGGTTACTTCGGTAATCGAAAATTGTATTCTCTGCTTGTCACACCAGATTTTTCGTGTCGACATATATTTAGTTTCCGCCGATATATTAGAATTCAAAAAGTACAATTTATAAACATGGGAAAATATTTATATTTTATTACCATGGCAACCATTTCTCCTTTCCTTCATATGAAGTACAAGAGTAAAGTGGTCTTTAGAATATTTCAATGGCAAAATGAGAATATACATTTTAAAGAGCATCAAAAAAATAATTGATTTTTGAATTTTAATCAAAATCGTTGGAGCGAATTTTGAGAAAATTGAAAAAACTGAAAAACTACATCAGTAAAGTACTAGTACTTCTTGACTGATTTTGATTAAAAGCTTATTTTCACGCAGGGGGGGGCAAGCAATTTTGAGAGCAAAATGAGAAAATCCATTTTAAAGAGAATCTAAAAAATAATTGATTTTTGAATTTTAATCAATATTGTAAGAGCGAATCTTGAGAAAATTGAAAAAGTGCATTAGTAAAGAACTAGTACTTTTTGGTCTATTTTGATTAAAAGCTTATTTTCATCCCTCAGGGGAGTGCCTAACTTAAATATAAAATTTCAACCTCCTAGCTCAATTCCTTCATGCTTAAAATTGAAGACACACAGAGAGACAGACAGACCATGTCGCGAAAACCACTTTTTTGGACTCAGGGGACCTCAAAACATATATATCCATCAAAATCTCGACATCGAATTTTTGATATGAATCCAATACTTTCTCTCTATATATATTAACAAATATATAGTGGTAAGAGAAAGTAAAAATTAAAACAAAAAAAGAACTTTTCTCTTCCCCTTCACTCACGCGTTGAGAATGTAAATAACAGTCTTGGTTGATGGGTTTCCTTTGCAAAGGAAATGTAAATTCAAGCGATGAAAGGATTTTTGAAATTCTTTCTTATTTGCAATAGAAGCTCGACCGGGTATATAGAAATATCTAACATAAAATTAATTGAAATACCTTCCTTATCTATTTCATATTAAGCAACTGAAAGTAAAAATTATAATGAGGATAGAGAGGAATAGTTCAATTTTGAATAATTACAGAATCAAAGGGGAGTAATTAATTAATGCCACAAAGTAGCTCTCTCATCAGAGTTGACAAACCCTGAGGCGAAGCAAATGTGCAAATGTCAATCGAAGAGAATAAAGAGTCTTAGAATGTTTTCAAATATCCCTTTTGAAATGTCATGATACTGCCCTATGAGGGAATTACCCCCTAAAATGATATATGACTAAAATGTATTTATTTATTATTCCATGCCTCTTTGGGCAAACTATAAAAGGTAAGTGAGGGTGAAAATTTGTCAAAGCTTTAATTTGAACCAATATAAATTCGTTTTTAAACATTTTTCAAAGAGAGAGAGAGAGAGAGAAAGAGCTTCAATAATATTTGCTCAAATTGGAATTAAAATGATCAAAGAGGTTTTTGATTCGACTTCACACTAATACGAATAAATTAGGATTAACTTAAATTAGTATGTGCTACAAATTTTAAAGAAATAATTTTTAATGTATAAGCATAAATATAGTTTAGTCTGAGGATCCATTGTGGAGGAAGTCTCTTACGACTAGGGACACGAAAACAAGAAAGTATTGGAGTCACGTATGTCTAGATTTTGATGGAAATACACGTTTTTAGTTCAACTGGAGTGTCATCAGTGACGTCACGGCTTATAACGCGACATGCTGATAGATCGGCGAAAAAATTTGAGGCCATGGAATAAAAGTTTCACTTAAAAATGCCTAAATATACACCACTGGCATTTCGGATTCTTTAAAGATATTAAAATTTGAAGAAGATGAAATAACTCAAAACCTACTCAAAGAGAAAAAAATTATTAATTTATTTTACAAAGATAAATTCACCCTGATTTATGATATAACATTCTGCTTTTTTTTTCGTATTTTGATGAAAATAAATAAGTTTCCATTATCAAAACACAGGATTAGCCGAGTTAATGAAACAGTAGTTTATTTTTTTGTCATGGTCTTTTATCTAATTGGGTTGTGTCCAGATGGTACACATCATTTTAAACGTTAGTCTTGCTTCTATTCAGTCAGTGAAAAATCATACAATTATATATTTCTCTAAAAATGAGTAAAATTTAACGATAAAAGTATTAAAAAAAAAAAAAAAAAAAAAAACAAGGATATATCCTATTTATTTAATTCATGTATTCATAATTCATTTTATTTTCCTTCATCATATATAGAAAGAACATTTTTTTCTCTTAGGCCATTTTTTAATTCGCAAGCTAGATTAAAATTTGCAAATGCGTGTTATACGAAAAATGGGATTAAATTTCATGTAAGAGAATAAATGTTGGATGGTGTATTCTTACACTACGACATATAATACATAATTATCAAAATTTAATTTTTTTTTACTGACTGACACTAACACGGGGCAAGCCATTTAACAAAAGTTATAATTAAAAAAGGCGTGTGTCTATTCTGTTTCCCTCAGACTCTCGCTCAGTTTTTTTAAAGGCATTAGCGTAAATGGATAATTGTAGGTTTTATTGTATCCTTGAAATGTATAGGAAAGAATATAATTTAAATATTTTGAACTTGATATCCATTAATGAAATTGTTTTAAACAAGACAGATTTCATTAGATAATGCATTTAATCACATTTGAATGTAAGAGTTTTTCAGTTAAAAGTCAAGGTTCAAAAAAATAAATAAAAAAAAATTGTCAACCTGACCATTTAAAGTCAATAATAAGTTTATATCATATCAGAATTTCAGAGTGCAGGTCTGTGGGGTACTAAGAATCATGGAAATGTTCTACCCCCTCTCTTTCAAAAAAAATAAATAAAAGATAAAGTAAACATTGACTTGTGGTGGCCAGGTGAGCATATAAAGAATCGGAAGAAGATTCCTGGAATTCCGTGTCCAAACAGATAAAAAATAAATATTTTGTAGAATTAATGAAAAAATAAAATAAAATGTGTTAAAAAGGAATTGAACTTTAAACATAAAAATCACTTTTTTAGGAGTGTCATTTTGTTTATAGGCCTACCGATACTATAAATATTTTGGGACAGCCGTCAAGTGTCAAGTTCCCTGACACCCTTCCTACAAAAAATATGTTGAATGTTTTTTTCAGAGTTTCATGAGTTGGAGTCCAAACCGGGCCCCGGGAATTTTTTAATCCAGGCTTTAGGCTTTAGGCTTTAAATCTATACCAGTGGTTCCCAACCGATGTGCCCCCGCACCCAAGGCGAAGAGGTGCCCCGAGATATTTAGTAAAACCAAAAAAAGTCAATAAAATGATTTTCAAGCAAGGGGAAAAAATTTTTTCGAAGGGCGAAAAAAAATTTTGTTTCCCTAAAAAAAAAAGGGGTAAAATGGTTTTCGCGGGGCAGAAAAATTTCGTTTTGCTAGGGAAAAAAAAAGAAAGGGTGCCTAGTGTAATGTTTGTTATTCCCAACACACCAAAGGTGCTTTGGGTGTCGTGAACTTCAAAAGGTTGGGAAATACTGCTCTATAGCTATGTTGAGACATTGATTTAGAAGAAAATCAAACAAAAGATATAAAAAATTTTATATTATTTTAATAATTTTATTACTAAAAGTATTTTGAATATAAATAAATTTAAAAAAATAAAATTTTAATAAATTAAATGCACTTTTGAAATAAATATATTTTACGAGGTAATAATAAAAGTTTTAGACAAATAAATATTAAAATTTGCAAATTTATTAAATTTGAAAATTAAACTCATTTGTAAGTAAAGAAAAAAAAAAAAAAAAAAAAAAAAAAACAGGGCAATAAGAATACTCGTCACCATTGGCGTAGCCAGAAATTTTTGATGGGGGGGGGGGGGGGATCAAGAAATTCTTTTCAAAAATTTAAGATTATTTTAGGGTATTTATAAATCATTTTGGTTTCTTTTTTTAGCTAGAATAAATTATTATCTTTTACTTTCTCTTACCCTATGTGAAATATAATTTGTATTAAATATCTAGTCATGACTGGTCCCAGGGGGGGCCAAACCCTCCCCCCTGGCTACGCCTATGCTCGTCACATAGGCTAAAGATATATTTATATTATATCGAAATATATATAATAAGTATATTTATATTCTATCACATTTCTTTATACCAAATGGTATAAAAATAAACTTTCGCCGAACTGACTGTGATCCGAACTCTCACTTATTGGCTTTTCTGATTATATCCTGTATATTGTTACTGTCACTAACTTCCAGGACTATTCTCTAAAAACAGGCGTTAAAATTTACAATAAACAAATGGGTGTTAAAAAGTAATGTAAAAATAATCAGCGTTAAAAAAATGCTATTCTCTAAACAAAGTTTTAAAAGCGACGTTAACATGTAAAGCAACATGTTAATGTCGCTTTTAAAACTTATTTCAAAGCTATCAAAATCATAACCTTACTTTTTAGGTTAAGGACGCCGTTTATTTTAAACACGACGTTAAAATATTGAAGGCATCCCCTAGACATGTCATTAATGTTTAACACTATTTACTAAATATTAACGCTTTGGCTTTAAATTTTTGTTTACAGAATAGCTATTTGAGGCAAGGGCGTGATTTTGAATAGCATTTTTTTAACGCTGATTGTTTTTACATTAATTTTTAACACCCATTTGTTTATTTTAAATTTTAACGCCTGTTTTTAGAGAATAGACCTGTAAAACTGCTTGGCCATGGGGTGGGGAAATAATTATTTCTATTGATAATGTTTTGATTATAATCCAGAATAAGAGGAAGATGATAAAATTTAATAAAGGAATAAGGAAGATTGAAATATGTAAATGAAATAATAACTGAAAGGCGCTGAAGTGTAAAGTCATCAAGAGTGTTTTCCTTTTTTCATTCATAAATAAATAAATAACTATGCACTTAATAAATTGGAAAGGTCATTTAAGAAAGAAAATTAAGATTTTAATGGAATGGTGAATTTGTTAATTATCACTGAATGGATTTATTAATATAAAATCTAATTAGATCCCTTTTGAATTTAATAAAATTTGTTATCATTTATTTCTTCATCAACAAATGATCACTTAACTTATAAAGGTATATAATTTAATAACAGGAATTAGATTACTCTATTTTCTCTAGTTGTCACAAAAAAGACCTCAATTTTTTCTTTAAAGATTTCCGTAATGAATTTAATAAACATCTCAAAACCGCGATACATTTCTATTACATATTCACAATTTAATGATTTGAAGAATTACTTTAATAAGTAATCCAATATGCTAGGAATAAATTTGTGAGTGTGTTTATTTGTTGGTGGGCCAAACGCTCCATGACACCGGAGAATCGAACCCAGAATCACAAGCCTTTTCGGAGGCTTGGTGTGCTGAAGAGGATCTGGGTTCAATTCCTGGGAGCAATGGAGCGTTTGGCCCACCAACAAATAAACATAGTCACAAATTTATTAAATATATCTATTAACTGTTAAGTTTAATTGAATATTACGGACACGTCTTACAAATCATGTGTCTATAGAGGCAGGTTAGAGGGGCATGCACGAAAATTAGTTTATCGGCTTTAATAACTCTTCAGTCTTAAGAGATATAATTAGGGAAATATACGGTAGAAAGAATGAGTTTTCAGCTAAAGATTTCACCATTTATTTTTTTCTACCATTTTATTTTACCGTGCTGCGGTAAATTCTAATTTGAAAGTTTAAACCCTGTAGATTCCGAACGGCTAATCAGATCAGACTAAATAGGATCGTCATTTGGTGCAGAAAGAAAACCTCTAATAGATAAATAAAAAAATCCCGAGTAATTAACTCCAAAATTAGTTTTTTCTCGAAAAACCTCATTTTTTAGGCAAAATAATATCGAAAAATAGCCCTATTTATGTAACGCCTAGCTACTTGACCGTAAAAGCTACATTAAATCTAAATATAGTTTTAGAAAGAGTGGTTCAATGTCCAGAGGTAATTTTTTCATTTTTTTGATATGACGTCATTACCGATGAGAGCACTCGGGGGATTTCGTTTTCGAAATTTTAAACCCCTAGTTAGATTCCGAACGGCTAATCAGATCTGACTAAATGAAATGTCATTTGGTGAGAAAGATGACCTCTAATAGAATAAATAAAAAAATCGAGTATTAACTCCAAAATTAGTTTTTTATCTAAAAACCTCATTTTTTAGGCAAAAAAATATAGAAAAATAGCCCTATTTATGTAACGTCTAGCTACTTGACCATAAAAGTCTACAGGTTAAATTTAAATAATTAGTTTTAGAAAGAGTGGTCTAATGCCCAGAGGTAGTCCGTTCTTCATTTTCCTTCATATGACGTCATTTTCTGTTTGAAAACCGGGGAATTTTTTAAATTAAAAATCCCAACTTTTATACAACTACCCCGCTATAATGAAAAATAATTGCAATAAATTTTCATTTTAATAACAATTTGAAAAGCCATATTCGTCCACTGTCTATCCTTTCAACCCTTTAGCAGAAAGATATTACAAAAATCAACGAACACAAAAATTTAATTTAGAATTTTTAATAAGAACTTTTGGCAAAATAAGAGAGAAAAAATAAAATTTATTTAGGTACCTCCTAAATAAATATGGAAGACTTCGAACCATTAGAATTATAAATATTTAAGGATGAAAACGTTGTTAAAAAGAAATACAATACGAATTTCTTGAGAAAGTCATATCACAATGAAATACCTAATAAACCAAAAAGAGCAAATCTATGAAGCGAAATTCGAGTCCTTTAAAAAAAAAGTACAGCTATATTGAAAAAAGTTCCGCCGACCCCGCACCAAAGCGGGAATAATAAGGGCGAGGACTGAAGAAGACAGCTATATTGAAATAAATTCATATTGTCAATTCTATTAAAAAAAGTATTTTTATAATTAACTAATTTGAAAATTATTTGAAAACATAATTCAAAATAAATTGAATTAAAATCAAATCGAAGAAAATAAAAATAGAGCAATTAGAGATGTCTTGATATCTGGGAAATTTTCATATGTCTATGACAGTTAGGAAAAATAACAAGAAATTAATTAACATTATATTATATGTATCAAACACTCACATTCGACGTCTACGATGATTCGTTTGCTGACTGAAGGCGGCACTCCATTGGTGGCGATGCATAAATAGGCTCCCATCTCAGTACGTGAGATTCTGGTTAAATTCAATTGATCGCCATCGTAGACATTAACTGAAAAAAAAGAAAATCAACCAATAAAAAATTTAACCCAACATTTATATCCATTAGCGAGAGAATTTTTTTTTCTTTTACGGTAATTAGAAATGATGGATTTAAACATTTTTCTACCTTTTTTTTTATAATTAATATGAATATATTGTTAGTTTGCATTAAATAGAGCTCCTAGTCATGTAATGAAATACGTTAATGCACAAGACAGAGAAGTGCTGCTATCTACCTGAGGCAAATTTCTAAATAGAGAGCGAAAATTAATTCACTAGAGAAGGGCCAATGGGGGGATTTAATGATGACGTCATTGAGGGTGGAGGGTTGAGATTACTTGAATATGATTAGTAATATCAACTTCATTAAGAGTCACACAATGTGTTAACTTCAAGTCAAGTTTGAGGAGAGTTTCTCTGTCCGTCTGTTTGTCAACATCCTTATCATCATTAACACTATTCTCATTATATTCAAGTAATTTGCAAAGTAAAATTTCAGAAGTTAATTATTTAATTGATTGTATTTATTATAAATATAATATCTTATGTGATCCAAGGAATAATTTTACCATTTTATAGGGTATTAAATTTTCTTATCGCCAGGGAATTAGGAATCCCAATCCGTTTTAATAAAAAAAAAAAAAAACCCTTACAATTATTGACTCCAATTTTGAGATTATCCTTCTTTACAATACAAAAGCAAGAACGTTTGGCCTAAATCTCTGACTATAAAATTTTGATAGATATACACGTTTTGAGGTCCCCTGAATCCAAAAAAAGTTGTTTTCGTGACATGGTCTGTCTGTCTGTGTTCAATTTTAAGCATGAAGGAATTGAGTTAGGAGGTTGAAATTTTATGTAGAGGTGTGAAAATAAGCTTTTAAGCAAAATCGGCCAAAAAGTACTAGTAATTTACTGATGTACTTTTTCAGATTTTTTTCGATTTTCTCAAAATTCGCTCGAACGATTTTGATTAAAATTCAAAAATTAATTATTTTTTAGATGTTCTTTCAAATGTATATTCACATTTTCCCATTGAAATCTTCTGAAGCACACTTTACTCTTGTACTTCATAGGAAAGATAGGAGAAGAAATGGTTGCCTTGGAAAAAAATAAAAATATTTTTCTGTTTATAAATTTTACATCTTTTTTTCCCCTCGGGGCTTGGTGAATGGGTTAGCGTGCTAACCTAGTAAACCAAAAGTCGCAGGTTCGGACCCAGGCAAACCGATGATTTTATTTAAGCCATTGGATAGCAAATGACTTAAATAAGAATGTCTGGACCCCTAATAGATATATTATTTAATAACGGATATCGTAAAAAGTCTTATATGGTCCGAGTTGCCGAAAAGACTGTGTGTATGTGTGTGTGATTGTGAGTGTGAATGAGAAAAAAGTGTGTTTTTTTTTTATTATAAAAAAAAATATCTTTTTTTTTATTAGTTTGACATCTCGGTCATACCTTTTCCAAAGTACATTTAAATTACAAAAATACATACATTTAAAATCAGTACAGGCCCCTATAGATTACATAATAAAAATTTTAGATCTTGATTTCGAATGTACAGTACTGTCGGAAACTTGACAAGAAAAATCTGGAAGGTAAAAGAAAGTTGTGTGCTGTGCGACAGTCACACCAGATTTTTTGGTAGGTTTTTAATTATCTAAATGGATTTTCTATATTCATTTTTTTTTTTGTTTGAGTATGAATATAATACAAGCAGGTGTTTATTTTTATTTTTTTTAATCTGTAATCAATTGTGCCGACTTTTTTTTTGCTTTTTATTGACACGAGTCCTAAATAAACACAGCTCTAAGCCATCAGGCAGAGATTTTCATCAGCATCTAACCTTTGAACTTCTCTCTCTCCCCCTAGGCGCGATACAAACACCATTTAATTTGATTCCAATTTCAAATAAAGTGTCACTTGAATAAAAATAAACTAGCCAGTGGTTAACTTATTTATTTATTCTTTGCTGGAGTGAGTATTTGTAGTAGATAACAAGTGAAAAGTGTATGAATTCAAAGGCTGTTCTAAATACAATAAACTCTTGGGTTAAGAGACATATTGTGAAAAAGAACAAGTCAGTTGTGAAATTCACACTCTACAACCGGGAAAGATTATTAACTTTCTCTTTTCTTCCAAATCTTACGTCTCTTCCTCCATCTCTAATCATGGACCTCCCTCCCCTAGCTTTTCGTTAGTGGCGCCTTCCCTACGCTGCTAGGCATCACGTCTCAAGCTCAATTGATGCCTACGCTCCAGGCGCTCAGGTAAAGTATTTAAACAGATCACATTGCAATGAGATGCTGAGTATCAACATAAAAATTCTGAGGGAAGTTCGAGCAACCCAAGCATCTTAGAAATGAAGCTGAGGGTGTAAAGGCTGGTGAATTTCTATGAATTGTCAAAATGAAACAAAAGCAAGTGATATAAGTTATGTAAAGATCATAACTTTTTATTTATATTTTTACTTTAAATTTTGTATTCCCGACCCCGCACCGCGAGATTAATAATGGCGAGGACAGAAGAAGAAGAAGAAGAAGAAGATTTTAAATTTTGTATTACAATATTAATGACCGAAACTCCCCAACTATGCTAATTTTTCGGCAAGGATGTAGGTTGGGAAAAAACAAAATTAAAAATTTTTTATTTTCCCCAAATGAGTTTAATGTCCTGATATTTCGAAGGCACAAGGGCTCTTCTTCTTCAGAGGAAACTGAAAATAATTAAAATGTTAACAAAAGTATTTTTACAATAGTTTAACATAAAGGGCATTGTTATATTTCATATTTTAACACTCTGCTGACATTAAACTCATTTGGGGAAAATAAAAAATTTTTAATTTTGTTTTTTCCCAACCTACATCCTTGCCGAAAAATTAGCGTAGTTGGGGAGTTTCGGTCTACAATTCTCTCGGCATCACTCATTAAGCTTCAATTACAATATTAATATTTAATTCATAATGTATATTGAAATATTTGTAATTCAAAAATATCCAAAATGTTATTTTTGTTATTAGAGGAATTTTTAATTATAGACCACATTTTTTTATTAATTATTTATTAAAAATATAAATACTGTACAACGTTTCGACTGCTTATTCTGCAGCCGTTCTCAAGTAGGCCTACTGTAAATATTGACTATTTTGTTATCTTTGGAGCGAATTTTGAGAAAATCGAAAAAAACTGAAAAAGTACATCAGTAAAGTACTAGACTAGTACTACTCTTTAGCCGATATTGTTTAAAAGCTTATTTTCACGCCCCAGGATGGTGTCTAACTTAATATATATAATTTCAACCACCTAGCTCAATTCCTTCATGCTTAAAATTGAACACAGACCATGTTGCGAAAACCACTTTTTTGGATTTAGGGGACCTCAAAACGTGTATATCCATCAAAATCTTGACATCGAATTTTTGACATGAACCCAGTACTTTCTTTCTCTATATATTAACATATATAGACGTAAGAGAAAGTAAAAAAATCCCTTAATAATAATAATTGAAACCACAAAAGCTTTAATAAAAACATGTTTCTTTTTCGGCACAGAATTTTTTATTTATCTATAGGCTACTTTGTTTATTTTTTTGGTATTAAACAATATGCATCTTCAGGATAGAGTTTTCAAAAAATTTTATTTCTCAGACTCTTTCATTTCTTAAAGTATTATTTTTTTAACCTCAACAACTAAAGAAGTCAAAGGAATAAAATTTTATAAAAACTTTATCCTAAAGATTGCTGACCTTTAGTCCCAGAAACGTAGAGTAAAATTTTTGGAAGTCTTGTGTTTAGAGATATTGGAAATAATTAGATCCTTGACGTAACAAGAGCTTGGCTCTGAAGATGATTCTAAATGCACTAGTTTAATTGAAATTCGCAATCTTTTTACTGATAAAATATTCAATCGGATAATTCCATGAAAACCAAAAAATCAATCGGCCTTCATATTCTCAAGTTAACAAAAGAGATAGAGTATCGTTTCTTATTTCAAAAGAACAATAGCCTTAAGTGCAAAAAAAAAAAAAGATTTAATCAATATCATCAAATTTTCATTAATTGAACGTTTTATTGAGTTTTCATTTTAAGAAAAAAAAAAAACTAAGGAGAACAAAAAGCTCCAGTCTTTAATTTAATCCCAATCCAATCAAAGATAACCCATTTTTAAATATAATAATAAATTTATTTAACCTAAAGATAAAAGGCACATTATTTCCTGTTTATTTAATTAAAAGTTAATTCGAATGGAGAGGAATGTTTTTAGAATCCATTTGATAATAAAATAAAATTAATTTTGTATCTTTTATTACAAATAAAGAATAAATATTTGTTTTGGAAATGATAGGTCTGCGCTCTAGGCTATTAATTGAAAATATTACTATTTTCCTGTCCTACATTTAAATATAGAGTAGTATTTAATTTCAGAATAATTATTTAAATTTATTCATCCGGAATTGTAGTTAATTCATTTCGTATAAGTAGGATCAAAAGTACTAGCGGCACCGACCGCCTTCGGCGGGCTTCGTAGCCAAGGGGTTTCAAAAGCCCTAGGCTGCTCTTCAGTGGGCTAGGGTCCGCCGTAGGAGGGCCTTTTCTTTTCTTTTTTTTAATTTTTTAAGGTCTTTTTCGGCATCTGAGACCATTTATACACGTTCCTATTCTATTTCAATTGATTGGTTTCCAGTCCGGGTTACGGCTTACGGATCAACACGACTCGGGTTCGAATTCAGCTTGCAGCAAATAATTCAAAATTGTCGAAGTCTCCTCTTAACATAGGAAAGTGGGAAAAAATCTCACCCCATAGGAACAAAGGGCCCAATGTGAGTTGGCCTTAGTGCCTTAAAAATGAGGATTACTAGTCATTTAACCGAAAAACTGCCCTGGGGGCTGAGAAGGAGCAATACCTAAAAATCTAAATTCAAAGAGCGTGACAGACAGAAAGACGGATAGATATTAGAAATTATAAATTTAGATATTATAAAAAAAGAATCCAAATGGCTTAAATAAGAATGCCTGGACCCCAATATATATATTTTCAAAATAACAGTATCGTTTAACGTCTTATATGGCCTAAGTTGCCGAAGACTGTGTGAATGTGGTGTGAATGGGAAAAAGTGTGAGTGTTAAAAAAAAAGAATCAATTTGTAAAATTTAGACCCAAAAGAATTATTGTTTTCAAAAAAATTTTTTTTTTTTTTAATAGACTTTTTTCTCATTCACACAGTCTTTTAGGCAACTTGGGCCATATAAGACTTATACGATAACCGTTATTATTTATAATATTTAGTGAGGGTCCAAGTATTTCTATTTAAGCCATTTGGTATCCAAATGGCTTAAATAAAATCATGGGACTGCCTGGGGTCCGAACCCGCGATGTTCGGTATAGAAGGTAGGCACGCTACCAACTAGACCAAGCTCGTAGGCGTTTTCAAAATTAAAATTATTAAATTTTCCCAAAAAATTTTTTTACAAAACACATCAGAAAATAATAATTGAATTCTCCTCTTTCAATTTAAAAATTCGTACTTTTGGTGGTTTTTTAGACTTATCCTTGCTTTATTTATTTATTTTTTTTTTTTTAGATGAATAATAAAACAGAGCTCGAGATTGATATTCTCTGTGTCTATCTTTCTGCTTGACGCAATCACATGACAAGTGTCTCCGTTTGTTTTTTTGATTTCTCCCAAACCGATGTCGTCCTCAGTTGGAATAACATAGCAGAACTAATGCCTCCTCGGCTTTGCTTTTTTCAAATTCGTACAAAATACATGAGTGACTCTCTCTCTCTCTCTCTTTTTCCATTACTACTTTGCCCTGTTATACATTCACCCAGCAGCAACACCCGGTCTTTTTTATTTTTAATCTTTAAAAATTTGTATAAAGAAGCTTAAAAAACAAACAATTAAAAAGTATTTTCCACCTCTTCGGATAATTTCACCATTAAAGAGTTTTCCCCTTTTTTTTTTTTTCTTTTTTTATATACACCCTTTTTCATTAATTAACGAAAAATTTCTTAGTTGAATATGGATCAACTATATAAATTAAACTTATGGTAATATTTGAAGATAATTTTTTTGTTAAAATATTTTAATCGTAAAAAATTATACAAAGTTCATGTCATAGATAAAAAAAAATATTTGATGTTATTAATTTGCGGGACCCACTTTTTAGAGGGTTCGCTTCCCCCAGAAGATAAATTTATTTCAATTTAATTGGATACAAATCAATTGAAATAAATTGGGACAATGTCTAAATGGCCTCAGATGCCGAAAAAGGCACTAAATAATTAAATAAAATAAAAAAATTAAAAAAACATATTATTAATAAAAAATTTGAAAATAGTCGGTCATAAGTCGCTTTTTGCAAAAAAAGCGCCAAAAAAGTCACAAAAGTCGTTTTTGAAAATCTCAAAAAACGTTTCTTTTAGTAAGATCAGGGGAGATGTCTAAGAAAATCAGGAAAAGTCTCAAAATTGACAAAAGTCGAAAGGCTTTTCTCTACTGATAACACAAATTTCTAGATTTCGATATTGTTCTGTGATTGTCATTGTGTCGACATATATTTAGTTATCAATAGTATATTACAACCAAGAAGTTAGAACGAAATAAGAAAATTAAAAAAAAAACTCAAAAAGTATATAAGTATTCATGCAGATTTTGTTCAAAAGTTTCGTATTACTGGTAAATGCCAGATGAAGACAAATGGATCCAGTTTTTTTGAAATCAAAACGTGTATTTCTACCAAAAATCTCGACATCGAATTTTTGACTGGATTGCAATACTTTCTATATATTTACATATAGAGCTAAGAGAAGTAAAATAAATATTTAGGCCTTAATAAAGTCAATAAATTTTAATAAAATAAATGAAGACAAAAATAAGTTTTTTAGGATTTTATTACAACCTATCGAGTTTCGGGTACTAAATCGTCAATCCTATAGGTCAAGTCAATTTTGTGATTGTTGTTATTATTAAGTATCTGTAATAATCCTTGAGCCACAATCAGAGATACTAATGTAAAATTGCCTATAGGCATATATTTACAAATAGCAAAGAAAAATAAATAAAAGGAAAGCGAAGGTAGCTATTAGGATTCAAAAACACTACATAGTAGTATTTAAAAAATCCTTAAAGCCAGTAGTTCAGTCTTTTAATAAAAAAGCCATCTGGATCAAATGATTAGCTAGATTTTTATCTATAATCTTTCGATTTCAAGAACTCAGTTCGAGAAGTCCAATATAGGAAAATACAACTAACAATTGAACCGGAACTCTGGAGGTTTGGCCTAGGCTTAACCTAATAAGGGTTCAGTTGTATTTTGTATATGGGGAGGAGGTTGATTAATTTTCAAATCTTTATATCTGTTTCAAATGTATCTCTGTAAGATTTAAACTCTCGACCGTAGGCTTTAGTTGAAACTCTATTAAATTCTAATAAAGATTAATGTAGTTTGCACTTTCACGTCAATATAATTTTAATATTGTTCCTTGAAGTAGAAGTAAAGCTTCTGCTTCATAAATTATTGACAGTGGTTAAGTTCCTAAGCAATAAAACATATTTAAATTAAAAATTCACTAATTTACTTAAATAGGGATCAAAAACTCTCGAAAGGACTTAAATAAAAAAAAGAATTTAAAATATAATTTATTTTAAATAGACCAAAAGAGACGAGAAGTGTTGAAGAGAAAGAACTAAGAGTATCGGAAAATAAATTATAAACTTAATTTGGGGTGGAAAGTTTGACCATCGCTTTAAAGGGTTGACCAAAACAAAACTTTAATGATGTTAATAATTTCAGTTATTATAGATTTATATTAAAAATCATTTTAACGATTGTAATTTCATCTCCTGGAAGCTTATTACGTTTCCATTAGTATTACACAATAAATGGATATTTAATTTAAAATACATACAGAGTATTGATGAAATTTTCTATTGAATACTCCATTGTATAAAATCCCCTGAATGTTGTGACAATAAATGCTTGAGAAGGACTTGACCCGAAACGACTCTATTAAACAATAAACTATCTTATATAAGGCTAATTAAAAGACTTTATTCGGATGTCCCGGTATTCAATGAAGAACCCTGGCCATTTACCCTGCTCTTAGTTCCTCTGAGAATTAGCCCATTGTCATATTTTACGGAAATGTTTAATAAAATCTTTTTTCTTTTACTGGATCATTTATAAGAGATTACATATTATGTAAAACAAGAAAAGTGATTAAAATTTAATGCATGTTTAATTACTTATTAAAATTTTAATTAATGAACTGATGATTAATTTATAAACAATAGAAAGAGGTCGTGTGGGACAGATAACTTGGAAATTAGTACTTAAAGGGGTAGTAATTGTAGAGTGATTTTAAAGAATTAATAAATTAATTTCAGAATTTGTTTTAATATTTTGCTCTATGTATCTATAAAAAATTTAGTATAAAATTTGGGAAGGATTCCCAAGAATTTTTAGTCTCTTTTAGCCTAAGTTATTATACTTTTGTTCAATGACATTCATTAAAAGAGTGAATGAACAACGTTGAGGTAATGTCTCTCTAACTCTGTGTGTTTATACACATATATATGCAAAAAATTTTATAATTTTTAAATTGAAACCATTTCAGGATATAATAAACAGTTCCTGGATGACCGAGCTGGAGCTCGGTGGTTTTTCATTTTGATAAAATTGAAAAAATCTAAAAAAGTACATCAGTAAAGTACTATCTGAAGTCACCCAGGTTTAAACCTAGCTTAATTTCATATTAAAATTTGAAATAGATCAGAGTGAATTTTTGAGTAAAATGGAAAAAAACTAAAAAAGTACAAGTGTGGCCGGGGGCTCAAGGTTTCCCAAAGACGAGATCAATCCTAGGTTATTTTGTATACCGAAACTGGTAAATATTTAAAATTTTAAAGAAATCGTTAAAGCGAATTTCAAGAATAGTGGAAAAAACTAAAAACAGTAAAGTACTAGTAGCCTATTCGAATTTTCCCAAAGATGGGACCTAGCGTAATTTCATATTTATATTTAGATTATACTTAAAATTTGAAAAAAAAAAAAAAAATCGTGAGAGCCGTTTTCGAGAACTGATGTGCTTACAAACAAACATACCATTCTCGCGGGGGGGGGGGGACCAGCTAACCTCCGGAGGGCCTGGAAAACCCCATTTTTTCCTCAATTTTTCTTGGAACTGAGAGATTTCTGGAGGGGGCACGAGCCTTCTGAGGGGTGCCGGGCTCCCCTCGGCACCCCCCTAGTTATGCCCATGGAAATGAGTTATTTTATACAAACAAAAAAGTGCTGAAAAAATTTAATTATAAATTAAATACCAGTACGTATTTTTTTCAAAAGGGATTATGTATGCATTAGTAAATTATTTAGTAAAAAAAAAAAACTTTTTTAGACTTTTAAATTTATTATTACTTTTTTTTTTAAATTAAAACATTCCTATTAAAGGAGAAAAATCTAGTATTCTCTATAATTATTCAATGTAAACTTGAATTCTTTGCGAATTTTTTTTTCCAATACTATTGATTCAGAATTCTATTAAAGGTCTCAAAAAATGCCATAAAGGCATGGAGTAGATGTTAGTGCATTTTTTTTCCAGTCCTTTTTTTCCGAGAGTGAGGGAGTTCTTATAAAACGGCCGATTTTTTTTTTTTTTTTTTTTTTTTTTCGTTTTTCAATCCCAACAGAAGTGATCCCTAGGGGATGACGCGTGCGCGGCAAATGCGCGTCAACTCACATTCAACTCTCACCCTTTTACTTTCCCCAACCACCTGAGTGGACATCCCTCTTGCAAACGTTCCTAGGAATTGATTTATCTAAACCCAGAGAAAAAAAAAAATCTTCCGGATTCCCAAGTATTGCGCATTGCGTTTTTTTTTTTTTTTTTTTTTAGAGAACGTGACATTGTCGTGTGAGTTAATTAAAAGCAAAAAATCTGAATAGTTGCTCAAGTTTTAGAAGCATCCTATTTTGGATATTATCTCGTCGTTTGTCGATTGGTCCGTACGGATGTGCTGTTCGCGATGGACGTGCAACGTGCGCGCATCACGTACTCGCCTAACTGGTGGTAGTAGTAGGGTGGGGGGGGTGGTGGTGGTTGGTAGTCAACCTCCTCCCGCCGAAAACTTGCCAACAGGAAATTAACAAGGGTTTGCTACTGGGCGAAATGATGGGGGAGGAGGAGGGATTTCATCCTACTCACTCTTTCCACAACCCCGCAATTCCCCCAAACCTTCATATATGGATGTGGATTGTCCAGTTGAATTTAGACCGGAATTAGAATCCCTCTCTCTCTTACCACTACACTTTACATTTTCTACTTTATAATTGGTCCAACTTGTTCTTGATTCAAACCATAATGTTCATTAATATTCGATTTGGACGTCCATCATTTTAAACAAAAATATATCATCATTTATTATTTTCTCTGGATGATGAAAATTTGTTAATTGTAAAGACTGGAAATTTATTATTTAAATAAGAATACCATTTTCGGCTAAAAGGGCAAAATAAAAGAGCTATATTAAGAAAAAATTGGTGGCCTGGTGCAATGGTCAGCATGCCTATGCCCCGGAAAGGCGGAGATCCTGGGTTCGATTCCCGGGGGCCTTGGGATGTTTGACCTCACCAATAAAAAAACATTCACAGTCTTGTTGAATATATCTATGACTTGTTAAGTCCGAATCGAGGTATTTTGAATACTATTATCTTATTCAAATATATAGATCTCGGAAAAATATGTATTTATTATAATATGTATTTTTTTTTTTTGTAATTTATATATTTAAATTTTATTTATTTATTTTTTGGGAAGGATAAAAATAAAAGCCTTAAAAAATAACTCATGAAAGGCCCCCGGGTTTGGCGTAGTAGGTAGCGTGCCTACCTCCTATACCAAATGTCGCGGGTTAGGACCCCAGGCAGTCCGATGATTTTATTTAAGCCATTTGGATACCAGATGGCTTTAATAGAAATGCCTGAACCCCTAATAGATATTTTCAATACAACGATTATCGTCAAAAGTCTTATATGGCCTGAGTTGCCGAGAAGGCTGTGTGAGTGTGAGTGTGATGAGAAAAAAGTGTGAATGTTAAAAAAAAAAAAAACTCATGAAAGGAAAATCTGAAAAAAATGTTGATAAAATTTTTTCTTAATAGAGCTCTTTTATTTTGTCCTTTTAACCGATAGCCATGGGCGTAGCCAGGGGGAGGCAGGGGGGAGCCGTTGCCCCCCCCTGGCTGGTCCTAAAAATTAAAAAAAACAAGCAAATATATATTTTTCCCAGTGGGAATTTATTTTTTTAACACCCCAATCCACTACAATAATTTAATTTTTTTTTTATTTAAATAAATAATTAATAATCTATGTATATATTAATTGCAAACCCCCCCCCTCTCGCCCTAACGAGGGGTTGGCCCCCCTAACAAGAAGTCTGGCTACGCCCATGCCGATAGCCATTAGGCTCAAAATGGTATTCTTATATAAATAATAAATTTCCAGTCTTTACAATTAACAAATTTTCATCATCCAGAGAAAATAATAAATGATGATATATTTTTGTTTAAAATGATGGACGTCCAAATTGAATATTAATGAACATTATGGTTTTAGAATCATTCAAAAAAAATTTTCCAAATTATTCCATTTTCTCTTATCTTTTTAAAGCAAACGATATCAGGGCTAGTAGTCACTTTAGGTAACTCATCACTTCGTAGCAAATGTGTCAACTTTAAATCTACACTATGTTCTAAAAAAATAATCGCAACGTTACAACGACCAGGGTTGGAACAGAATTATCGCTCAATCCGCCACTTCAAGCTCATTGCGACACCTCTTCCCGGCGTCGGATTTGAAAAAAAGGAAAAAAAAACTAGGCGTTCTTGAATTAAAAAGTCAAAAAATAAGGACCACCCTTAATACCTATTTTTTCGATTTAATTTAAATTAAATTGCAAAACAGATTCTGTGTGATTCGTAAAAAAAAGCATACGAGAGGGGTCGTGAGAAATAATTATCCATTTTCATTTAAAAAATATTTCCAAGCCGTGTTCTTTTTCCAACTCACTACAATCATTCCATAACCAGGGCGGCGCAAGTATTCTGGCCCTAGGAAGATATTTTGCGCCCCCCAAAAAAAAACTTAAAAATTTAATTGCCGCCCCCTCCTTAAAATTTTTCTGATCTCAAAAATTTTTCTGCAAAAAAAAATTTTTTTTCGCGCGAAAAAATTTTTTACCTTTTTAGAAACACAAAATTTTGCCGCCCGCGGAACCATAATTTTCCGTGTGCCGCTGCGGAACATATCTTCTTGCGCGGAACCAAAATTTTTTTTGCCGCCCGAGAAACCTTATTTTTTCGGGTGCCGCTTGTGGAACCATGATTTTTTGATTTTCCCTTTTTGCCCCCCTCTCCAGGTTGCCGCCTAGGCGCGCCTAGTTTGCCTAGTGGACCCCCCCCTCACATAACTAGTCGAATTTTCAGAGTACAACTCCAGGTCAAAAGTGCAACATGCTTCTCCCTCTCCACCCCACGCATGTAGTAGTTAATTATTTTATGGTATCTATCTAAACATGTTAGCTTTATTGTCTGTATCTACTCATGTTCGCGTTTGTATATTAGAAAGATAAAGAGCCCCTTTTTTTTATATGTTTAACGAGAAAAGCTGTGTAAGAATGTTTGCATATTCTGCAGGCGCTCCACTATTTTGATTAATAAACACTTTTTATATCAGCCACCAGAAGCTAGCAGAACAATTTTTTTTTCTATTTCACTTGATTTCAGTTATGTGTGTCAGAGATTGACAGAGGAGAGCAACTTTCAAAGTTTTCAAAAAAGAAGCTTCAGTTAAAGAGTTGTATAAATTTTCCCTGTCATGATATTCAATTTTAATTTTCTAACAGCTTTATCCCCGGGCATAATTTTCTCCCTTTTATCCATTACATAGTAGTTTGAATTTAGAAATGAGATTAAAATTGTTAAAATTCAGTTTAAATTATTTTATTTTTTTACAATAGTAAAAAACACTCACAGTCTCGTTAAATATATCTATGACTTGTTTAGTCCGAATCGGGGTATTTTGAATATTATTATCTTATTCAAATATATAGATCTCGAAAAATATTTGCGATAGTAAATTTGTGAGATAGCGCGGCTAGCCACGGATGGGTGACCCCGAGGAATCAGCCCGTTGAACATCCCCAGGTAGCATCGGAGCTTATCACTAGAGCCCGGATGTTGGTTTTAAAGTCAAATTTATGGGTCAAAAATTAAAATGAGAGATCCAGCTAAGGTTATTTCTTAATTCATTTAATCCACACAGCTGACGTTTCGGTTCCGTGTTTGAACCATCCTCAGAGCTGGCGAAAAGTCATTATGAAAGTGTCATAGTGGATTTTATACATTGTTGAACAACTCTAATATAATAAATATATTCAAAGTATGACATGACCAGGTACATCATTATGTGTCATAATGGTACAGGTACATCATTATGCACCTGGTCATCTCATATTGTGTATATATTTATTATATAAGAGTTGTTCAACAATGTATAAAATCCACTATGACACTTTCATAATGACTTCGCCGCTCTGAGGATGGTTCAAACACGGAACCGAAACGTCAGCTGTGTGAATTAAATGAATAAAGAAATGCATCTCTCATTTCTGCCTTCTTATTAATATAACAACTCAGCTATAAATTGGTTTTGTAACATATTTTTTAAGGTAGAATTATTTGACCCAATTAATAAAATTTGGTGATCTCATTCATATATTTTAAAAAGTATTAATAATATTATTAAATTAATAATACAATAATCCAAATCCCATTTCTATAGAAGCGTAATGTGGAGAAAATGTAAATATTAATTTAATTAAATCGCAACCAAAGGGTTTATTTATTTTATTTTGTAGTAACAATTCCCAAAGGAAGAATATTGCCAATTGAAACGTTGCTTGTTTGAACATACAAGTAGTATCGTCTAATAAATTTCTTAAAATCATCAAACGAACGATTTGGTAGATTGCCAATTGCTATTGTTGTTGCTTTCCTAAGAGGGTAAGAAAGCAGGAGTTGTGATTGTATGAAAAGAAAAGCCATTGACTACATTTTGAAGATGTTTTTTTTTTTCTTAAAAGATTTTTTACCAGATGACCAAATTCAACTTTCGGATTACTAACAACTAAAAGACGACAAAAATGTTTAGAAATCTAATTTACTTTTTTAATTTCTCTTACCTATATATGATAATATAGAGAGAAAGTATTGGATTCATGTCAAAAATTCGATGTCGAGATTTTTGTGGAAGTTTTGAGGTTCCCTGAATCCAAAAAGTGGTTTTCGCGACATGGTCTGTCTGTGTGTGTGTGTTGAATTTAAAGCATGTAGAATTCGAGCTAGGAGGTTGAAATTTTATATTTAAGTTAGGCACTCCCTTGAGGCATGAAAATAAGCTTTTAATCAAAATCGACCAAAAAGTACTAGTACTTTACTGATGGACTTTTTCAGTTTTTTTCGATTTTCTCAAAATTCGCTTTTACAAAATTGATTAAAATTCAAAAATCAATTATTTTTTATATTCTCTTTCAAATGTATATTCTTATTTTGCTCTCAAAATTGCTTGAAGCACACTTTAATCTTGTACTTTTTTTTTTTTTTTTTTTGAAAAAACATTCACACTCACACTCCCACACATATTCACACAGTCTTTTCGGCAACTTAGGCCATTTAAGACTTTGACGATAACCGTTGTAATGAATTTGTCTATTGGGGGTTCAGGCATTTATATTTAAGCCATTTGGTATCCAAATGACTTAAATAAAATCATCGGACTGCCTGGGGTCCGAACCCGCGACGTTTGGAATAGGAGGTAGGCACGCTACCTACTACGCCAAACCCAGGGACCAATCTTGTATTTCATATGATAGATAGGAGAAATGATTGCCATGGTTACAAAATATAAATATTTTTTCATGTTTAGAGGTATACATCGAAATTCTAATATATCGGCGGAAACTAAATATGTATATATACACAAAAAATCTGATGTGACAAGCACAAAACACAACTTTCGTTTTCAGAAGGTAAGAGAAAGTTGTGTGCTGTGCAACCAGTCACAACAGATTTTTCTCTTTAGTATGTAAAATAGACAGATGGTAACGATATCAAATAAATTCAATTCAAATAAATTTTCAAACGAGATCAAAATTAATTTTCAAACAAACAAATTTTATACCTTTGTATAGTTAAAAAAAACTTTTACAGAACTCCTTTAATTAAAATAATTAATTAATAGAATTTAAAAATCTATTAAATTTAAATAAAATGTTAAATCTAAAATTTAATTCACCTAAAAAAATCTCTACTTTTTTTTTAATGTTAAAAAAAAAAAAAGGTTAAATCAAACTTGTTAAGATAAAAGAAAAAGTTAGGCCAAAATAAAAAAAAAAAAAAAGAGTTGGATAACTTTCAGGGCTGCCAACTTAACTAGCAACTTGACAACTCTCAGTCAGACTAGGCAAGTAGCAAACGGACGTCTAAACTTTGATCCTGGCCTCCTCGTTGCTCACCTCCTCATTTCACATTTTGCGAGGTGACTTCTATTGCCCCCCCTCTACTTTCAACTCCTTTTTCTTAAACTAAAAAACTTTCTTTTTTTTATTATTATTATTAAATAAAATATTTGGGAATAAATAAAATAAATTAGAAATTCAAAAGACAAACAAATGGGGTATGATTACAATTAAAAGGGAAGTCTTTAAAGGGAACCATCAGATGAAATATTTTAGTTTTACCTGTTAATTTAAATATTATGTTAAGGTTTTTTAGATTCTAGCCAATTCTTATGGCAAAGGGTAACTATTTATTTTAGAAATCGCGAGGATATCTTATTACGCAATTAGCAAACTTTTTAAATTTCTGAGATATAATTGGAGAGCAAGGGATGTTTAAGTTGGGATATTTTTTGGTGGATTTGAGATAGAATTTGAGATAGAACAATAGAAGCCTGATAAAGTCGATATGGCGAAAACAATAAGGCTGAACGCACACCAATTGAGCAAAACGCTCTTCGACAAAACCAAGTGTCCAAGGACAAAACATTTTGTTCAATGCCAGCTCAGACCGTTTAAACAAAATGTTTTGTCATTGAACAAAATGTTTTACCATTGGACAAAATGTTTTGCCATTGAGCCTTTTTGCCTAATCGGTGTGCGTTCAGTCTAAACAAAAAAGTAATATTAATATTATATAAATAAACAATAGCCCCCGGGGCTTGGCGTAGGGGTTAGCGTGCTAACCTCGAATACCAAACGTCGCGGGTTCGGACCCCAGGCAGTCCGATGATTTTATTTAAGCCACTTGGATACCAAATGGCTTAAATAAGAATGCCTGGACCCTAAATAAATATATATTATATAAATACGAGTATCGTTTAAAGTCTTAAATGGCCTAAGTTGCCGAAAAGACTGTGTGTATGTGAGTGTGAATGAGAAAAGTGTGAATTAAAAAAAAAAAAAAAAACAATATATGAAAGGAGCAGTCAGCCATGTAATTAGTCTCAACGAAATAAGAAATTTAATGAGGATCAATGCATTCAAACATTAATTATGAATAACCCTTAAAATTCGAAAGTAAATCATTACGGTTGATTCTGTTAGTTACACCCCTGGAAAGATGATTTAATAATTTCTATAGGTTTAATTCAGTTGGTTTAAAAAAAAAAAAAAAACTTTTTTCCTAATTAAGTTAAAAAAAAAAAAAAAAAATATTCAATAATAAATAAAATAAAACTTCTTAAAGAAATATTGTTGGAAAAATATTTGAAAAAAAAATATAAGACATAATTATATTAAAAAAGATATAAAAGCTTTTTAAACGTAATTTCGTTTTTTTTTACAAGCAATTAACTGGGAAATAAAAATTGAATCATCTTTTGAGGGAGTCCCTTAAAAGCCCTTTTAAACCATCATTGTTTAAAAACAAATGAAAAAATAAATGGATAACATAATTTATTTAAAAAAAAAAATGGTAAATTTTTGATAAATTTAAGAAAAAAATATAAGATAATAATGATATGAAAACGAAAAACGATTAAAAACTAATAAGAAAATAAAGAAATCCTTGGAGAGTTCACAACTTCTCCCTTTCGTGTTTAAAAAAAATTAAAGAAAATATTTTTAATATAAATATAGAATTTTGATTAGATGTTATTTTTTAAAAATATCATGATTTTATTATGAAACGAAGAACAAATATCAATTATTTCCTATAGAAATCTCTCTCATGACGGCACTCTAGGAATTGCAGCCCAACTACCACCCACACAGGCTTGCACTATTATTTATTTACCAAACACTAAATTATAAACAGGTTATGGCCAATCATCGCTAGGCTGTTTAAATACTTTAGTAACTGATAATCTTTACATTATTACGAAGGTTCAGGAAATGTTGGGCCTGGATGGCTTTGCCGAAGGTTGTGACCGAGGAGATATGGAGGTCTAATAAACCCGATCCCCCCAAAAAAATAATAATATAAAGAGATAGTTTTAAAAATTTTATAATTAAAATTTTAAATAAAAAATATTTTATTCTTTAAAATGTATCATTTGGTGAGGGAAAGGGGTGGTAAATGCTCTCGCCTCCAGAAAAAAATTCCTGACTTTGGCTAAAAGTCATTTGTAAAAATAAGCTAAATCGCTATTGCAGACACAATCAAAATCAAGATTGGACAGCTCCAAGTTAAAAATTTGAACTCATACCAATTGAGCAAAAACGTTTTTGCCTAAACCTGTTTTTTCAATGGTTTTCTATGGGTCAACGCACACCGAGGAGACAAAACACAATTGGACATGGCATGATTCGACATCATTGAACAAAATGTTCTGCCATTGAGCAAAAAATGCCAACGCACACCGATTAGGCAAAAATGCTCAATGGCAAAACATTTTGTCTAATCGGTGTGAGCTGGCATTGAGCAAAACGTTTTGCTCTTTGACAAAACGTTTTGTCTAAGAGAGGTTTTGCTTAATTGGTGTGCGTTCAGCCTAACAGTATGCGGGGGAAAAAAAACTTGCTCCCAGAGAGATTTGAACTCGAGCTTATTGCATTTCAAATGTCTTAATACGTCCTTTACTGACTCGTAACGTAGTAGCCTACTATTAAATTATTTTTAAACAAAAGGTGATTTATAAATTGTAAACAATTTATAATTAAAAGAAAAGAGATAATAAAAAAAAACCGAGTTTCAACATTTAGTAATTATAGTATAGATTTTTTCAAGTCGTTTTTCGAATGTAAGGCCATTTAGTCTCCATTTTTCTAAATTAATTTTAAATGTATTCACCCCAATAGCACAAGATTTGTACCTCTATGTTATTTCCTTAGGGAGATTATTAGAGAATGGATGATTGACTATAACATCTCTGTGTTTGGTAAATAAACCGCCAGAATCTGATTAAGGGGAGGACTGAGGGTGGGCAGAAAGGTAAATTAATTGATTATGAATATTACACAATAAATTGTAAAAAAAAAAAAAAAAATAAACGAAAAGAAAATTTAAGAAATGAAAAACTTTGATAATAACATTCCAACATAAAAACCCTAAAGTTAATTAAAAACGGGGTTAAAATGATAAAAAAAAAATTAAATAATAGTCTCTATAGACCAAGAATTGAAATGTTTTGTGAATCAAATAAATGTCAAATTTTATTTTTTGATACTCTAAAAAAAAAAAAAAAAATTATCTGCTGCAAAGAACCAATAAAAAAGCAAAACCCTAACAAAGTAGATAGAACAAATGAGAAGAATCGATTCCTCAAAACATTTTAAAATTTTTTTAAATCCCTCAGCGGAAGTGAGATAAGAATGTAATCCAAGTAATATTAGTTTTTAGTAGATTTTTATTTTTTCTTAGAAAAAATCAAGGGACTCAAAGGTCTTTTAAAAATTGGATAATTTAATCGAGTGACGTCAGTATGTGGCTTAGGAGGCCTTTGACGTGCAAGGGGGACATGCTCCCTTATACCCTCCTCCAGGTCAAGTGCCTGCCTCCCTGTGTTCCATATAGCTTGATTAGCTCCTGAAATATTTAGAACCAGAAGCAGCAGCAGCAGGCATCTCCTCCAACACCCTGTTACAATATTCATAGACCTTTCCGTTGCGCGCGCGCGTAACCCCCTTTTCCCTAAAACAACCCCATTTCGCAACTACCATTAAATCGGCCGGAGAGGAAGTAGCTTCCTTCTCTCTCTTTCTCTCTCTCAAGCTAGTCTTTAATTTCGCTGCATGGCTCTTCTTTTTCAAGTTTTAACAAAAGTTGGACACTTTACACCCTCCCACCCCTAAACAATTACCCCTTATATGTGTACTTGAAACTAAAGTGTCTCCCTTTTACCTGGGAATTTACATCTTTTGGCTCAATTAGCGCCTACCACTACGTCATTCAATTTCATTACCCCCCAAGGGCGGATCCACTTTATTTTAATGTGGTATTATACTCTGCTGATAAGATCTTATACACTGAGTGTCACAATTTAATTAAATTATAAAAATAAATACAAGACAGTTGTCAAGTGTGTAAGATATATGAATAGTAATAAAGTTAAGGTGCCCGAGAAATAAGGGGAAAAAGGAAGATAAATGCATTAGACGTGAAGGAAATTATTTATTTTTCCAAAATTAAATAATATTTGTGTGAAGTGAATTTGTCGAGTTCAAGATACAAATAGTTATCTGTTAAATAAAGCTTTATTTAAAAAATTTGAGTTTCTTTCAAAATACTGTAAATTAGCTAGACAATAAATCGTTTAAGATAAAGACAAATTACGAGATGAGTTTGTTTTGGTTGGACAAATCGCGCCACCTGGACTCCAACCAAGACTTCCCGTTTTTGCAACGGATGGTCTACCTTTATCCTAGGTCGCTGGTCCACAGTGGCGTAGTGAGGGGGGGAGGGGGAGGGGCAAGGGGGGTAATCATGCCCCGGGCGCTATTCACAAAGGGGCGCCAAATGGTCCGCAAAAGAAAAAATAATTTTAATGTCCGGGGGAAAAAATTTTCCGCGTGATGGAAAAATGTTCCGCAAAAAAAAAAAAAAAATTTTTCCGCAGGTTGGAGAAAAAATTCCGCAAAATTTAGCCTCCCGAAAAAAAGGTAAAATGGGCAGGAAAATTTTTGAGTTCGGGCCCTCCGAAAAAAATTTCTATATACTCCCCTGTATAATATTATATGGTTTTCGAATGGGGGGGGGGGGGGCGCTAAAAAGGTATTGTTCCCTGGGCGCGAGTTAAGCTCACTACGCCACTGCTGGTCCAATAAACAAACCATATCGCCTCCGCCAAATTTCACTAATTTATGACAAACATAATATTTGTTCAAAACAAACAAATGAATTTGGTTCAAGAGAAAAAAGTTTGGCTGGTATATTGAGATAAAATTGAGCACACGTATTCAAGTAAAAATAAATTTATTAATGATCTCATTAATTATTCATGTCCTAGGTGCCTAAACAAATACAAATTTATAATAGAAAATAAGAAATAAAAAAAAAACTCGAAGAAGAATCGTAGATAGGATTTTTTCAGATTTAAATATTATTGCAATTTTATAAGCTAACAAATTTAAAATTTTCTTATTTTTTTTGCAACCACTTAACTAGGGAAAGAGCAACGAGATTTTCTATTCTAGTTTACTTGGACAGTTATGGTTCATTCTATACTAAATTAACCATCTCAACATTTCTACAATAAACATGAAGATGAAGTAATTGATTCTAGGCTTATTTCAAAGTCAACTACACGTGCTTCTACAGAGTCAGGCTAACGAATTTAGATAATTGGCTTAGTCAGGAAATTGCATTAATACCAGAAATCTAGTCCCCGTTTCTGATAAGTAAGTTTATAAAACTTTTAAACAATTGAGTAAATTCGAGATTTTTACCAATAGAAAGTACTGCGATCGAATTTAAAATTAACTGTCGAGATTTTTATTGAAATACAAGGTTCAAAAAAAAGTTAGTCTCATAAAATATCTCAAAAAATTGGCGTGTAACACGAACGAAGCTTTTGAATAAAATAGGCTTTCTAGTACAACAAAAGTAAAAGCCTTTTAGTTCAACAAAAGTACAAATAGTTCACTGATGTACCTTTTTTTTTAAATCAACGATTTTCATTAAAATCAATTATAATGTATTTCAGAAGATGTTTGAAATGTATATTATCATTTTCCACCAAAATTGTTTGCAACCCACTTTACTCTATTGTTCCTTAGAAAAGATAAGAGAGATATGGTATCAAAATAGTAGTAGTCTATATGGTAGAAAAATATAAATATCTTCCTATGAATATAAATTTTACATCTGTTTTTTCGGAAAATAATTATTGACTATATAGAAACAAAAACTCATGTGCGGTTAGTCACATCAAATGTTTTGAAAATAAAATTTTTTACAAACTATAAATAATTTGATTATATGATATTAGAAGTTTGGTACTAATTTAATGTTGTTTTGGAAAACGGTTCGAGATTACGTACAATTTTATCAAATATATAGGTCTACAGTATATTACCATTAATTAATATAGAAAAACTTATTTTTTGAGATAAAAAAGTCAAATTTTTTATTTATATTAAACTCTTTAAAATAAGAAAGTTTTGCGTTACTTTTGAAATTATAATTAGTTTTAATACTTTGTGTGAAAATACTTGCCTATCTGCATGTTAAAGTTATTAAACTAGAATATGTCAGGAGTTTATATTCATGTATATAGGCTATATAAAATTTTAAAAAATTAAAAGCTTTTCATTTACATTTAAAAGATTTTAGGGTACTTGGCAAAAAGTTTCTAGGACAAATGAAGAAATGAAAATTAAATTAAGAAAAAAGTGTAGATCTGATTCATAAAATTATTATAAATTCAACCTTCTGAGCAAGGGCGGTCCTAGCCTTACATTTTGGGGGGGGGGGGTCACTGTTTTTTTTTTTTTTTTTTATAGTATAAATAAATGGGCCTGGACCCCAATAAATATATATTAATCAAATATGAGTATCGTTTAAGTCTTAAATGGCCTAAGTTGCCGAAAAGATTGTGTGAATGGGAGAGTGAGTGGGAAAAAAGTGTGCGTTAAAAAAAAAAAAAAAAGTTTTGGGGGGTCACGACCCCCTTGACCCCCCTCTGGGACCGCCCTTGCTTCTGAGGGCGTTATGTTGGGCTTTTTTTTTAAAAGTTAAAAGAACGAAATTGTATTGGTACTATATTTAAAATTAATTAATGGTTACAAAGTTTCCATTGTTTTAGTGTAGATAGGTAAAAAGAATTTAGAAAAATCTGGTGTGACTAATCGCACCAGATTTCTTGTGTCGAGATATATTTAGTTTCCCATAGCACCTTAGTTCCAAACTAGACCACTTGCATTTCATATGTAATACAAGAGTAAATTGTGCTTCAAAAGATTTCAAGGGCAAAATGAGAATATAGATTTTAAAGAGCATCTAAAAAATAATTGATTTTTGAATTTTAATCAAAATCGTCGGAGCTGAGAAAATCGAAAAAAAAACTTGAAAAAGAGCATTGGTAAAGTACTAGTACTCTTTGGTCGATTTTTTCCAAAAGCTTTGTGTCACGTCCCATGGGGTGCCTAACTTAAATATAAAATTTCAACTCCCTAGCTCTTTTCGTTCTTGAGATATTTTGTTCACAGACACACACAGACAGACTATGTCGCGAAAACAACTTTTTTTGGATTCAGGGGAACTCAAAACGTGTATATCCATCAAAATCTCGACATCGAATTTCAATATGAATCCAATACTTTCTCTCTATATATATATTAACATATATAGAGGTAAGAGAAAGTAAAAAGTAAATTTTTTCCACAGGCCCGACCCCGGCAAACACAAATTGTGTTGTGTTCTTTTCATATATTTTTAAATTATATATAGAAAGGCATTTATACTAGTCTAAAAATTTTTATTCTATATTAGATTTAAAAAAAAAAGTAAAAAATTTAAAACATCTTTTAATTAATTATTTGTAAAATAAAATAACTTAATTAAGTATATATTAACAAACATAATGACAACGTATGATAATTCAAGACCTTTGATCTTATAATTGAAAATTTAATTAAAATTAAAATTTAATTTAATTAATAATTCCATTTCTTAAATAAAAACCCAGATTTTTTATCTCTATTAAAAATTAGAATATTTTTTATCAAGATTAAAAGAATCGCAAATTTTTTTTTAATAAAAAAAAAAAAAAAAAAAGATTCTCAATGATATGAAGTTAACAAGATTCGAGACCAAGTAAACCCTTTGAGTTGAAAAGGTCTTAGTAAAAAAATGGTCAAGTGGAATGAAAAGAGAGGAAAGAGAGTTTATCTGTTGTCTTTTTTTTGTTTTTGTTGAATATCTCTTAAAATGGACAAAAAAATGTCAAGAGACCTCTCAGCTTAAAGACAGAAAAGTTAATTTTTAATATAAAACAAAAATTGAGTAGGTGCTATTTGGATTACTGCCCTACTGTCGGAAACTAAATATATATAAGGCTTTTTCCTAGAATATTTCTAGCGTGGGATATTGAAAAGAGAACTCAGTTTTATAGTCTTATTAAGAGAAGGCCCACGTGAATGTTAAAACAAACGCCCCTTCAATACATTTCTAAGATTTCGCATTACATTTGTCAATATTAAAGAATAAATATATCATATATATAGAAAGAGAAAGAATTGCGATCATGTCAAAAATACGATGTCGAGACTTTGATGGATATACAAGTTTTGAGGTCCCCTGAGTCTAAAAAAGTGGGCCCCGCAAATTGGTCTGTGTGTGTGTAGACATTTTTAACCATGAAGGAAATGAGCTACGAGGTTGAAATTATATATTTAAGTTAGGCACCCCTCTAACTCATGAAAATAAGCTTTTAAACAAAATCGGGCAAACACTACTAGTACTTTACTGATGTACTTTTGCAGTTTTTCCTCAAAATTCGCTTTAACGATTTTGTTTAAAATTCATAAATCAACTATTTTTTAGATGCTCTTTAAAAAGGATATCAGTGAAATTTTTCGTGAAAATTGTTTGAAGTACACTTTACTTATGTGAAAGCATTCGTAGCTCAGCGCCATCAATGAATGGCGTGGTCAAGTTTGAAACTAAGGTGCTATGGGAAACTAAATATATCTCGACACAAAAAATCTGTTGTGACCAGCACGATGCACAACTTTCTCTTACCGGGGGGTAGGAAAAAGTTGTGTGCTGTGCGCCAGTCACACCAGATTTTTTTTCTATAATATACAAAACCTATACAATTTTGGGGAATATGAGAAAATTTAAATATATACCTATTAAATAAAAAATAATTGATTTAAGAATTGCAATTAAAATCGCAGGAGAGGGCATTTTGTGAAAAAATTAAAAATACATCAGTAAAATATTAGTATTCTTTAGTCCTTTGTATTCAAAAGTTTTGTGTAGCAAGCAAGGGCAGTGAGTAAATTAAATTTTAACAAGACTGTGATAATGTTTTTTATTGGTGGGGCTAAGCGCCACATGGCCTCCGGGAATTGAACTCAGAATCTTCAGCCTTTCCAGGGCATTCGGTGTGCTATCCATTCCACCAACCCACGGACCCTCGACCTACAGTGTCGGGTCCTACACCAACAAAAACTCACGTCCCCTTATATGTAAGTTAACCGTACATTGAGGGACAATATTAAGTCCCACCCATGCGTTTTCTACTTGTGATTATTTCATTGTTTTTAAAAAAATATATAATTTTTAATGGAAACTTTCATGGTTCAAACTTAGAAAATTTCCAATAAAGAATTTCATTTTCATTTATAAAAACAATGAAATAATCCCAAGTAGAAAACGCTTGGGTGGGACTTAATATTGTCCCTCAATGTACATTTCACTAACAAAGAAAGAAATCTTGAAGAACAATTTCTCACTTGACAGCCGCTATTTAAACCAATCAAGGGACAGACATCTGAGTCTGATCTAACATATTACTGTAAGTAGTAAAGGCCTGAAGGCAGTGGGGTTAAATTATATTTAAATATATCTATGACTAGTCAAAGTCCGAATCGAGGTATATTGAATACTAATATCTTATTCAAATGTATAGATTTAATTAAGTAAAATTTTAATCTCCTTTATTTCTTGAGATATTTATTCAGAGACAAATAGACTATTTCAAGGCCCTCAAAACGTATATTTCCATTAAAATCTCGACATTGAATTTTTGATACGATTGCAGTATTTTCTCTCAAATGGCTACATTGCAGATATCGCATGGAACATGTATAGGTAAGAGAGAATAATTACAAATGCCAAAAATGTATTCATATTTTTGAATTGGCCTTATCTTATCTTCTAAATATTAATCTACAGTCCTGGTGAATTCATTAAGAAATATGCAAATTATTGGCTCTGATGAAGCCAAATGAATGAACAGTGAGGGTTCGATCTTGTAAAATTAAAATAAGGTCCTATTTTTTTTTGTCTTTATGTCGGAGTCATTCCTAAGAGCCTTAATCTCCACTATTGACGGAGTTTTTATATGCTTCAAGAATGAGGGATTAAAAGTGACATTTTCATTCAGAATTCACGTCAAAAGATACACATATTTTAAAACAGAACATTTTAATTCCCTTTAATAACTGTTAAAAAAACAATGAATGAAATTTTTAGAACTAGAGGCGTTTTAGAATATTAATTTCAAAGAGAATTTAAACCTGTCAAGCGATACACTCAAAATGTATTTGCATGTTCTCTCTTTCTCTATTCCTCACTAGTCTAATATTAAAAACAAAAATATAATTGCCAGAGTTAAATATTGGAGTTATAATTTTATGCTTGAATAAATGCTTATAAAAGGCCCGTGGCCCGACAGGCTTTTGCATACGGGGGGATGTTTTTCGATGGAGGAGGAACTTGACTTGTTTTGTTATAGTTTGTTGAGCTTTACGACACGAATGGCCCATAAAGAGAGAACTCGAGCGGCTATTTCACTCCGAGAACAAGTTGCGTTTATCAATTTCAATTGGCATTTGACCCATCTTCAAAAACTATTCTTTTCTTCTTTTGTATAGTTGGAAAAACTCTCCGACTCCATTTCAAAAGGGAATCAAATAAAAATCATGCTATAAAATGAACCAATTTGAATAAGACTAGAAGAAGAATATTTTTGAGAATAAAAGATGGCCAAAACAATAAAAATATTTTTATATTATGGCCAACCGAAATAGCTTGACAATAAGATTTTAGGAGATGGCCGAGTGTAAATTTGCATTGAAAGAATGAAGGTATGACAATAAAAAATCGATATGCGTGCAGCGCAGCTAGTCATTTTTTCACTAATTTGTTCCATTGAGAGGCTATATTTTGAATTTTATTTAGATCTTAACAAAAATTTAATCTAGGGTTGAGATGCGATCCCGTGGATGTCATCCACCAGTACAAATAAAAGAAGTGATTATCCTCTCTCTATTAATTGTTTGCATTTGCATTCGAAAACTTCTGAAGATGACACACATAGTGTAGCGAAATAAGTATTAAGTCAATAAAATAAATTGAAACAAACAACCTAGTGTATAATTTATATTTTCTATAAAAAAATGGAAGTAAATACAGTATCTAATTAAAGGAGTCCAGGAGTTCGAAATTTGCCTGACTAGGCGTCCACCGAAGACGGGCGACGCAGCTAGTTAAGATTAAAAGTAAAAATACAAGTCAACCAATTGCATGAAAAAAGAAAATCCGGTGTGACTGGTCGCACAGCACACAACTTTCTCTTACCTTCGGTAATCAAAAGTTGTGTACTGTGCTTGTCTAACAAGATTTTTTTGTGTTGAGATATATTTAGTTTCCGTCGATATATAAGAATTCAAGATGTAAAATAATAGTAACTAAAAAATAATTGATTTTTGAATTTGAATCAAAATCAGAGAGAATTTTGAGAAAATCGGAAAAAAAAAACTTAAAAAGTACTAGTACTCTTTGGCCGATTTTGTTCAAAAGCTTATTTTCACGCTCCAGGAGGGTGTGTAACTTAAATATATAATTTCAACCTCGTAGCTCAATTCCTTCATGCTTAACATTGAACCCAGACACACAGACAGACAGACCATGTCGCGAAAACCACTTTAAGGGGACCTCAAAACGTGTATATCCATCAAATTCTCGACATCGAATTTTTGACATGAAATCAAATACTTTCTTTCTATATATATTCATATATAGGTAAAAGAAAGTAGTATAAACTGCAAAAATATTCCTATCTTATGGGGAATTAGTCTATAGAGCTAATCCATATGCTTTACGCTACATAGGCCTACCTATTAACCCAACCAACAAACTTGTCCTGACTTGAATACGGACCCTTGCAAGACAGTCAAGCAGAGAGAGCCAGTGTGATTTACATTTGTTATTTGTCTTTAAATATTTTATCAAATAAATAAAATAAATGCCAAATCGCCTCGACAGAGGCTTCGGGGCAACTCCATATATAAATATTTTGTTATATTCCCACACTGACTCATTTGAATACATTTCTATAAAATCACAATTATATATATATATATAATAATTTTTGTATGGAGGCATTTATATTTCTAATATTTAAAATAATAAACCAAGTATTAATGTACGTGGAGAGATGAAATTTACCTTAAAAGTCCTAAAAGTTTAGAAGAAACGCGAATTTTTTCAGGAGCCCAGGTGAGGCACGTCCGACCCACGCGACGCCATGTTCCAAATGAACGATGGAATAATTTTTAACACGGGAGATGCTTCACTTATCACTGTCCCCACTCTACTGAAGCCTCCTGGACCTTCCTATTCAATATAAAGCATATTTTTGTCATAGGCCAACAGTTAGACTCGAGAGCCAGCTGATTGGTCCGCCCATCCTATCATGTTGGATAGAGTTTGGCCTAGGACCTTGGAGCCATAGAGCCTCCGAGAGAGAAAGAGAGAGCGAGAGTGAGGGGGAGGGGGAGGGGAAGGGGGAGAGCCTGTACTAATAGATAATTGGCAAGGATCCAAATTATAAGAAAGAAAGAATAGAAATTATTATTGATAGAAAATAATTTTAAATGAGGGAATTTAAAGAAAAATCATTTTATTTTATAGAATCTGATGTGAATGATCGCACCAGATTTTTTGTGTCAACATATATATTTAGTTTCAGGCAGACATTAGATAGAATTCAATTATAAGATTTTGATACCATGGCAACTAGTTCTATCTTTACTATGAAGTACAAAAGTATAAGTGCATTTAAAAAAAATCTGGTGTGATTAACGCACAGCACACAACTTTCTCTTACCTTCGATAATTGAAAGTTGTGTTCAGGGCTTGTCTCACCAGATTTTTTGTGTCTATATATGTTTAGTTTCCGCCGATACATTAGAATTCAAGATTTTTGCCTCTATTTATATATTTATATTTTGTTACCATGACAACCATTTCACCTATCTATCATATGAAGTACAAGAGTAAAGTGTGCTTCAAACAATTTTGAGGGCAAAATGAGAATACACGTTTTAAAGAGCATATAATATAAAATTGATTTTTGAATTTTAATCAAAATAGTTTCTTTTGCCAAAGTCCTTATGAGAATTAAAATAATTATATTTTTATTAGAAACTTAAACCTGTCGAGCGATAATAACATTTCGGTCTTACCGAGATCTTTTCTAAGGCTAAAATTAAATACATACATTTTTATTCAATGATTATATTTTTACAATTATATTATCTTAGTTCCATTATTTTACTGATTAAAATCCTAATCTTATAAAGAGATCGTTGTAGTTAAGATTTAAAACGATGAAACAATGGAACCCGGCAAACATAATTGTAAAAATACAAAACGCGTCGCCCGCCGAGGGCGAAGTATGCAAAATACATATTTAATTTTAGCTTTAGATAAGGGCTGTATGACTGGAACCAAATTAGTACTGGGCCGGCCTCAAATAAGCTAGCAATTACAATGAATAGAATAAAAATAAGAGAAAGTAATATAATACATTAGTAATTATTATTATAAACTTTAACAAAAATATTTACTCATTATGCAAATCGTCCCATTTTTGAATTTCAATTTTCATATAAACATAATAGTGAGCTTTAATTGTTTCAACTAAAGGCAAGAAACTGTGAGAAGTATGAAATTGCTTTAATAATTGCTTTTGAGGTTGTGGTGATTATAGTGAAGAATTGGAGATATCAGCCAAATTGGGATTGTCCAGGTTAATAAAACTCCCAGGATAAGACGCTTCGGCCTGAATTTATTTGGCCATCTTCAGTTATTGGGAATTATACACATAGTGCAAGTGCACATGTGATCAAACCACGATATTGACGAGTCCTGGATTGATCACATGTGCACTTGCACTATGAGTATAATTCCCAATAACTGAAGTTGGCCAAATAAATTCAGGCCGAAACGTCTTATCCTGGGAGTTTTATTAACCTGGACAATCCCAATTTGGCTGATATCTCCAATTTTCCACTATTAAAAAATAATGATAATAGTAATTTTCCTATTAGTCCATTTCAATGTAATATTTGTTTATGCTACTAGGATATCATTATCTCCACCTCATTAAAAATGCTTGGCATTCGTCCTATATTCTGACCAATATGATGTATAGTTTATTTTAATAAAACAGCATAAAACATTGGATGGAATATTCGAATATTGACAATATGTAAAACACATAATCAAGATGTCATCCTATTCACAATATTAAACAAAATGAAGTAATAATTATTATTTTTTGTTCTTTCTAAGATTACAATGATGAATAAAGATTGTATAAGGTCTATTAATTAAAGTATTGGCTGCCTAAAAAAGTTGTCGTGATTGAGAAGAAACAATTTCAGAAATTAGGTCTGATTCATTGAATATTTCATGGCACCTAAACTTGTTCTTCTTGTAGAGTTGCTTGAGTGTGATATAATTGCGGTTAAATTCGAATTCAGTTGAGCGGACTATTTGTTCCAAAGAGTGTTCATTGAAGAGAAATATTCCATAAATCGTTTTCCTGAAGACAACATTATATGCAGCTGCTCTTTTTCTCTTTGAAGTTATCTGATCTTCCATGTAGTACTGGGAAATCCATGCTGCGGCAAACACCATCTCCTTTAAAATTAAAAATTCCTCATTATTAAATGACTCTTCCGGAAGAATAAAATTTACTTGACTCTTCGAAACGTTGAATTAACACGAATGTTGACTATAGAAATACAAAAGTTTCTTCCGAGAAAAAATTACTTTTTTTTTAACACTCACACTTTTTTCCATTCTCCCATCCACTCACATTCACACCCGCATACACACAGTCTTTTCGGCACCCTAGGCCATATAAAACTTTAAACAATAACCGTTATTATGAAAATATATAGGCCTATATATTATTATGAATATATATATATATATGGAGTCCAGGCATTCTTATTTAAGTCATTTGGTATCCAAAAAAAAATTACTATTATTTTCGGCAGAGTTGAGTGAAAAAAAAAATATGTATTTTTTCAGCGACGTTTATTTAACCTTATATTTCGAAGACACTGGAGGCTCTTCATCCTCAGAGGTTTAACTAAAAAATATAAAACGTTTTTTTTTTATCAAGATGACATAAGAGATAAATTGTTTTTTTATAATACAAAATTTAGTTGAAAATTCGTTAGAAATCAACATTTATATCTAGCTCACATACTATGTTTTGGAGTGTGTAAGGTAGATAGATATAAATGTTGATTTCTAATGAATTTTCAACTAAATTTTGTATTATAATTTATCTCTTGTGTCATCTTGATAACAAAAAAAAAAAAAAATCAAAAAGTTGTTTTATATTTTCATTGTAGTTAAACCTCTGAAGAAGAGCCTGCAGTGCCTTCGAAATATATATATATAGAGGTTAAATAAAATTCGCTGAAAAAATACATTTATTTTTTCACTCAACTCTGCTGAAAATAATAGCCTCTTGTATTTAAATATATTAATGTTGCTGATTGGGATTGAATCTGAGATGCAGAGAAAGCATCCAAAGCAGGATGGTTTAATAAAAAAATTCTATTTTTTAAATATTCTATTTATAAAACCCACTTTCAAATTCATCTTATGACAAAAATCACTATTATTTCTATTAGTGATTGGGAAAGAAAACGAAAATCCAATCCAGTAAAAGTGAAAGTTAACTTTCCGACATAATCTTAAAGGATAAGTATCTGACTGAAGTAAAGATAGAGGATTTGTTGAGTTATCGGTTTCTTGGACCTCAGATCGAGGTAAAAAAAGGTTAAAAAAAATTATGGGACGAGAAGAATTGTCCCAAGACAAAAAAAAGATAAAATGATATCGAACTGATATTAAAGAACTCTCATTTTCACAAGGCCCTATAAATGCTCTAGATCCTAAATTGTATCTCCATAAATTTAAATTTTATGTTTATAAAGCCTAAATTTTATTATTTGTAAAATATTTCGAATATAAAATACCTAGTATGAAACTAAAATAAACCGAAACGAATCTGTTTGTGGTGCATGTTCCCCCACTCTCTTTTCTATTCATTCTATTCATTTGTTAGATGAATTGAAATGAATAAATGAAGGATACAAACTAGTAAGGGAAACGCTTTTCATAGGGTGTCAAATTGTCAGAACAAATTACATTTTCATTACAGGTGTGCTATTCCAGAGTTAACAAATTTAATTTATTAAATTATTTAGGTTATTTATATAAACAACTCATCTGGAATAAATTATGAAATAGAACTAATATTTAATTATGTATAGAGAAGGTTGGATAATTAGTTTTTTTTTTATTCTTTTTATTTAAAAACAACAAAGAGTGACTTAATTAAATTGCATATTAATTTAAATTGCATTAGTAAGGCCGAAAAAAAAATATTTTTTTTAAAATAGAGATATTTTTTTGATAATAATTGCACTTATTTAATTATTTCAATAAGTTCGCTAAGTCTCTCGCATAAATTAAATGATGGAATAAATTCTCTCGCATATTTTTAATTTTTTTAGATATATTAGAATATTTTCAACTCACCCTTTTTCCGTCGTTCTATTGAGATTCCTTGGCCATCCTCTCTACGCCACATTAATTTTGGTGTTGGGAAGCCCTCCGCTTTGCAGGTCAGTGTGATATTTTGATTTTCTCGTACTGCCACTGATGATTGTGTTGACTCTTCGTCAATTATATTTGGGGGAACTACAAAAAAAAAAAGAAAATTCAATTATTTAAAAACATAAAACTTTAAAAAAAATTAATTACTAATTGAGTACCTATATATATATAAATCTATAAACAATGGCTTATCAAAGCATGATATCTAAACTATTATAAAACAAAGTCAAATAAGCTCTAAATTCATAATATGAACGAAAAGGATATCTCCTTTAGTTATTTTACACAAAAATTGTTAATAATATTAAAATCAAATTTTCTTTTACTAAAAAAGGAAAATAATTCTAACAATGAATTAGCCAAAACTAATTTCATTTCATTTATCACAGTGTTTTTCAATCTGTGGATTGCGACCCCGAGAGGAGTCGTCGGCAAAAGGAAAAAGGCAAAGTTCTACATTACAATAAGAGACGATCATTTCGGTGGGAAGGTTGGGCTTGTTTATTTTCTCTTGCAAATTATGCAAGTTCTGCCAAAAAGATTGAAAAACACTGATATAAGTAAATATTGATATTAAAAACGTTTTTTTTTTTTTAAATCGGGTAATTTTTTTTAATGACAATTGAATTATATTATAAAAAAATTCTTTTAAGTAGATTGAATGAATATATTTTCTTTGGAACCAGTTTTAAAGAACTTAATTAATTTTTGAATTGATCAAAATTGAATCAGCTTTATTATACATTACACAACGAAAAAATAATTAAAAGATACGATCAATTCTATATTAGATTGGAATCCATTTAAAAACGTTTATTAATAATTAAAATGATTAAAAAATAGTAAATGATTTTAAATTTTTATTTAGATTGTTTAGGATATTAATTAATATAAAATTCTCTTTTTTATACCTTCTAAATAAAGAAAGCAACAAAAGAGATTAATGATGATATTATCTAATTTATCTCTTGAGATTTTTCTCGAAATTATAATTTTTTTTTTTTTAATAAAGAAAGCAGCAAAGTGAAATAAAGGGTTACTAATTTTTTAAAATTTTAGAAAAATATTTCTTTACCTTTTCAATAATTTTACTTAGATTACACTACCACTAATTAAATAGCAAAAAAATAAAACCAAATAAAATAAGAAAGTAAAAAAAATAGGTGAAAAGTTAACTATTTGCATATCAATGTCAGAGAATATACAAAAAAATTTGTATTCTTTGTTTTATATTAATGATAGGCATATCTTTAAGATTATTTTAATAATACAAGAAAATAAAATTTATTATATGTGTATTGTAATATTCAGTTGTAATAAGAATTAAATCTGATTGTGTTTACAGTAAAACGAATATAATGTATTGAGAGTTAATTGAAGTCATACAAATCTAAGGTTGTTGTAGAAGAGATGATTTAGAGAAAATTATATAATTTTATAATTACCAGTCGACAAATGATGGTAAAAAATCACTAATAATCACTTATAAACACAAATAAAAAAAAAACTTTTAATGAAAACACAAAAATAATTAATTTATTAAGATATCAGAAAATGAACGGCAATGGAAAGGCAAGCACTTCTACCATCAGTCAGAGAATATACAAAAAAATTTGTATTCTTTGTTTTATTTTAAATGATAGGCCTATCTTTAAGATTATTTTATTAATACAACAAAATAAAATTTTTTTATGTGTGTATTGTAATATTCAGTTGTAATAAGAATTAAATCTGATTGTGTTTAAAGTAAAACGAATATAATATATTGAGAGTTAATTAAACCCATTAAAATATAAGGTTGTTGAAGCAGAGATGATTTAGAGAAAATTATAGAATTTTATAATTACCAGTCGACATATGATGATAGAAAATCACTAATAAGCACTTATTAACACAATTAAAGAAAAACTTTTAATGAAAACACAAAAATAATTAATTTATTAAGATAACAGACAAGGAATGGCATTGACAATCACTTCTATCAGCGGCCATGTTGCCAATTTTAATGACGCAATTAGTACAGTCAAACTCAAATTCAAAGAGACTCGCGGGAAGATGAACTTTCGAAACTTGAAAAATTATTGAAAAAATAAGAGCAGATAAATTTATTAAAAAAAAAAAAAAATTTTAGAATGCAAAAAATTGATTTTGTCAGAGAAAAATATTGCAAAAAAATATGGTGTGAGTGACCGGACTGAAACAATTTTTTTTCAGTGTCATTCAATTTTAATAAAAAATAATTTCCACACGTCTGAAAGTTCTTCGCGGGGCCCCCACCCCTAAAAATTATTTAAACCAGGTGAAATTATTTTAAATTAGTGGGGTGGATGGAATTGTAGTTTGGGGTTTAATATTTTCTTTAATAGGATGAGGCACGCCTGGTAAGGCGCGCCACTATTATATATATATATATATATGCGACGAAGATAAGTTTTCTCGGGTTAAGGGCCATTCTACACGAGCAGCTGAAACGCGGGCGTTTGCCGGCTTCAAAACAGCGAGTCAAACGAAACCAAGGAGTTTAAATGAGCCTTACTACACGGGCGTTTTGAGCGTGAGGACGCATTCGATGTCAAACGCAGGGGGTTGCGAAAAAGTCGCGCGGGCGTGTGAGAACAGCGAGTGGCGATTTGAAAGCTGTAATATAGGTAATAATTACTCAAGCGTTTTAGCGGAAAAAAAAAAGTGGCGTTTTAGCTGCAGCTAGTAGAATAGCCCTTATTCGGGTGTAAACCGCGCCGAGTCAACTGCTCGTGTAGAAGAGGCAAAAATTTTAAGAGATCGAGCAACAAAACGGCCGCGTTTTAGCTGCTGGTGTAGAATGACCCTAAGTCGTGTTGGATGTTGAGATTTACTCGACGTTTCAACTCCATTTGCAAGAGAGAAGGGAGTTAGAAGGTAAATGTACTTGGAGAAGGGTTGTTTATGGGATTGCAATTTTCTGGTCTGTTTGGTGGATGCCTCAAAGGTTTGGATTTGTCTCTGAGATCTGGAGGAAGATTGGTTGTGTGTAATCGTGTTTGTGTATGGTTTGGGTTGACTTTTGACACGATCACACACAACCAACCGTCCTCCAAATCTCAGAGGCAAATCCAACCAAACCTTTGAGGCATCCACCAAACAGACCAGCAAAACTGCAATCCCATAAACAACCCTCTTCTACGTACATTTACCTCCTAACTCCCTTCTCTCTTGAAAATGGCACCAAAAGAAGAGCCGAAACGTCGAGTAAATCTCAACATGCAATGCGGCTTAGCCCGAGATAACTTATTTTCGCATATTAAAATCTTTCCAGAACATAAAATATATATATATCGCCTAGCTTTGAAGCTGTTTTGGCCAAACACTGGCTATCACAAAAATTATATATATGTCATATATTTCATATTAGGAAGTAGTCTCGTATTTAACTTTTACTATCATGAAATCACTACACTAATGGTAACTTTGCGAAAGTCAAGAAATTTCTAATTCAATTATTTCCAAATCTCATTAAAAAAAAAAAATCTGGTGTGATTGGTCACACAACACACAACTTCCTCTTACCTTCGGTAATTGAAAGTTGTGTTCTGTGCATGTCACACCAGATTTTTTTGTGTCGAAATATATTAAGTTTCCGCCGATATATTAGAATTCAAGTTGTAAAATTAATAAACATGGGAAAACCATGCTACCCTGTCAACCATTACTTTTCTATGAAGTACAAGAGTTAAAGTGGTCTTCAAACAATTTTGAGAGCAAAATGAGAATATACATTTTAAAGAGCATCTAAAAAATAATTGATTTTTGAATTTTAATCAAAATCGTTAAAGCGAATTTTGAGGAAATCGAAAAAAACTGAAAAAGTACATTAGTAAAGTTTTAGTGCTCTTTGGACGTTTTGTTTAAAAGCTTCGTGTCACGTGCCAGAAGGGTGCCTAACTTAAATATTAAATTTCAATCTCCTAGCTCTTTTCGTTCCTGAGATATTTTGTTCACAGACACACACAGACAGACCATGTCACGAAAACCACTTTTTTGGATTCAGGGGACCTCAAAACGCGTATATTCATCAAAATCTTGACATAGAATTTTTGACATGAAACAAATACCAATAGGTAAGAGAACGTAAAAATTTCAGAAAAGTTTAGTCGGTTGTTTGTTTTGAAAAACGATGACAGAATAAATTACTGTGATTAGTTTTTTATCAACAAAAATTTGGCATCATGATTATTCAGGAATAAATATCGATCTTTTTTCTTCGTTAAATTTATTCAACTTTTTTATCTAGCCCACCCTCATTGAATTACATAGATTAGAGAACCATTCATTTTTTGATACTTCAAGAAGGATCATCGTCATCATTATATTTCAATCTAAAAATAGTAGAAGTGAATTAATTGCTTAATCTAGAATGTTTATACATATATAGGAGAGGAGGATCATTATTTTTAAATTCCTCTTCGAAACTTTATGGATGAATAGCTTAAAAAATAAAGTTTTTTCTTTTCTTCAACCCTTAATGTTTTATTCATCATCAACCGAATTATATGATGACTTACGTGTTTTTAATCGACAACGTCATAACATACTATATCTAAGTTAATAAAAGAAGAAAATATAAGCGGAAATTGTGATTTTTTTTTCTTTTTGGAACATTATTTATGACAACAAGAAAACACTAAAGCTGTTGTTTACATTTACATATCATTTGAGTTGTATAACAACCAGAAAAGATCATACTACTGTACATAGTCTTCTTTTTAAGACATAAACCCACAAAACAACAACAACAATAATAATAAGAACGAAAAGAATGTATACAAATTTATTCAAACAAGTTTTAATTCAAATAACTTTCTAACAGTTTAATTCCATTTTTTTTTTTTTTTTAATATTCAAATTTGACAAATCTTTCTTTGTTTGGAAACATTTCAAAATTAAATTGACAAATATTTTAAAACCTTTAATTAAAGGATCTTTAAAAGAAAATCTAAAGACTTTAAAGAATTTTCTTGAAAATAAAACAACTTTCGAAAGATGACGATTGACAAACTGGATTTTGGGTAAGAAAGAAGAAGAGTTGTCTACAATTAATTTATTCTTTCTGTTCCAACAAAAGGACGTGAATAAAAGCGGCGAAGATTGTTTTCAACAATACAATCGCTTAGCTACACCAAAAAAGATTGGATTTTGAGATAGAAAGTCGATAAAATCTAAATCTACAGTATATATGAGGCCATCAGCGCCAGAACGGCCTAACCCACATTTCACTTTTTTGGCTTTATGCCTTAGTATCTATTAAATCGTGGATTCCAGAGTAGTACAGTACTTCTCATGATATAGTAGTAAAGAACTACTCATGATACAGTAGTACAGTACTGCTCATGATACAGTAGTACAGTACTGCTCTGGAATTCACGATTTAATAGATACTAAGGCGTAAAACCAAGAAAGTGAAATGTGGGTTAGATCGTTCTGGCGCTGATGGCCTCATATATTATATATATAAGATCGAAAATGTCCAAAAACGAAAAAAACAATAAATAATAAAATCGAAATTAAATCCTTTTTTTTTTCAATTTAACATGAAAAAAAAGTTTAATTTAGATTTATTCTGATGAAATATAATCAACTCTACTTTCATTATTACGGAAGAGAGAGAAAAAGAAGATTAAATTTTAAAAATATATTCAAAATTTCTAAAATAAATTGCATGGATGAATGATTCTCCAACAAGAATAAAAAATGCTTATATATTACAATTTGTTTAAGCAAATATTGCATGTTAAAATGGGGGAAATTTATCTCTTTTTTTGAGATGATTAAGTCATTCTTACTATAATGTTTAGAAGGGAAAAGAATAGTAAAATAAAGAAATGTCCCGGTATATATATATATATAAATATAAAAAAACAAATGGCATGAAAAGAGATATATTTTACATTCTATTCTATATAATATAGATCCTACTGTCTGAAACTAAATATATGTCGATACAAAAAATCTGCTGTGAAAAGCACACCAAAGGTAAGAGAAAGTTGTATGCTCTGCGACCAGTCACATAAGATTTTTTTTGAATTGGGAGAGTGGTTTGACAAATTAGAAACATACCGGTAAATGAAACAACTCTAACACAATTTTTTGAATAAATCCATCATATGGAAATAAATTCTAAAGAAGACAAATCGAATTTTTTGCCAACCCAATAGTTTTCTTATTTAAAATATCTATATCATATCTAGGTAAAAGAAAATAAAAATTAAATACGATTAAAAAGCTTTCCATTGAATTGTGATACTCAATCGCTTCAAAGGTTAATAACATATCACATTTCATGACGGATGAATTAAAAAAAGGGGTTCCCAAAATGGATTTGATTTGAAATTGGATATTATAAGTGTAGGATTACAGTTAATTTGATCTACCTGTATGAAGAGCTATATAGCCATAGAAGAATAAAATTTTATTCATGAGTTTATAGATTTATATATATAAAATGGTTTTTAAATTTTTGTTGTTATATATAGTGAAACGCTCATTTATAAGCTTTCAACAATTCAAAATGGGGGGGGGAGGAAAATCAATTGGGTCAAAATTAAGCTCATAGTGGGGGATGTTCAAAATTTCATCATCTAAAATTAGTCCAAATAAACAATTCATTGGTATTGTCAATCGACCTAATACAAACTACAATCCCAACAAATATAGACTCATCAGAGTTTTATAAAATTTGCATTTATTAGGGATACCTAAATAGAATCCGGAACAACTTCAATACTGCTTTCATTTTTCATTTTTGCAGTCTGGAGGTTCTCTCTAACCGTATCGAAATTTTTCTACTTTTTAAGATCTTTTCTGATGAGGTCCCGATTTAGCGTTCTGGTTCAATAATTTTTGAATTTTCTAAAAAAATAAAAATCCAACAAATTAGCATGAAATTTTAATAAAAAGAAGAAAAATAAACGAAAATATGAAAAATAAAAGATTCAAATATAAGCAAAAGGAAAAACAATGCATGCTAAAGGAAATAAAAAATAAAAATAAGCGGTGTAGGAGATATAAGTTATTCAATACCATTTGGTAAATAAATGAGTATAGACTTTGACAGTATTCATTATTTTACTCGTAAATATGATATATTAATGGGTCCAGGCACATTTATTTATTATTATTATTATTATTATTTGAAATTCCTATCGGGATCCCCGTTTATTTGCTCGAGGTGCTTACGTGTTCGAAGACACACACCTCAAACCCAACCGGCCTCTGGCCGTAGCCATCTACCGGCACTCCTTGAAGTTACATTATTTGCTATCTCTAACTCCTCCTCCTTGCTTTCGTCTTTAGCTAGTGAACTAATCCTTATTTCTGGTTCCAACCGGCTCCTTTTATCTGTTCTAGGGAGGATGTCCTAGTTGAGGAGGGACTCCGTCAACACCGGCGTGTAGCCTACTCTTTTCGAAGAATGCATCACTGAGAGGGAACCTTCTTTAGGTCCCTTCCACAGCACGGGATGTCACAGCAACTCCCTCTCCTAGTAGAGTTGCCGGGGAGATATTGTGGTGAGATCCAATATTCCAATCCAGTGCCTGTTTGAGGATTTGTTTACATTAAATAAATATTTTTATTTAATGAAAAAATTCCTCACACCCAGGATTTGAACAGGGATCTTCTTTGTAGAAAGCTGACACCCTAGCTCGCTACACCAGCGAGCCCCCTCACATTTATTTATGCCATTTGGTATCCAAATGATTTAAATAAATATACATCCGGCTGCCTGGGATCCGAACCTACGCCCCGTGGTTTTAAGATAATCAACATTGACATTTGTCAACACCTCGCCTCTCTCGGGGATGTGTAAATAAATGAGTTATTAGGTGTCTTTACAATATTCTTCCTTTCAAACAAAAGAATATGTTCGACTCTTGGTAACCACTTGTTATTAAATACAATTAAAATAAAAAATTCATTTTCCAAGAATTTCTATAATAAAAAGCTGAATAAAATTCAAATTATGGATAATTTAATTTTAATTTCTAAGATTTGTTCATATTTTTTAATCCATTAGAATTGTCAATTTGGCCGATGATGGCGTGAAACACGCAACCGAATTCCCTGCAACCCTAAAGCTAAAGCTGACTTTCAGGTAAATTTATTTCGACCTGGTTTATAGAATGAACCCGAAACAAAAAATATGGCTATTGAATATAAATCAATAATGAAATTATTATATTTACAATATAAAAAAAACCGTGTTCGAGAAATTTTTATTGGTTTGAATTTAATACACCATAAAAAATATAAGCATGTAAATCATCTAAAATAGAAATGGAATATATTACATGGTGTAAGAGAGATGGGTCAAATGAATAATAATTCGCTATTCAATTTCCATATTAAATCCACTTTTGATTTATATTTTAACTTGGAACTAAAATGTAGAGTAAACTTTTTTTCTTAAAAAAAAAAATAAATAAATAAAATAAATAGAAGAGAAACTTTATTTAGGATGTAAATTTGTATAAAAACATCTTTGAGAAGTTGTGACTTCAAATTTGATTTAGAATAAGGCAAAAAAAAAAAAATCGTTAAAAGAGAAACAAAAAAGGAACAAGAATAAATTAAATATAAATAATAAAATAGAAAGTTTTCTTCTACCTATTAGGGATCGGGTTCAAATTCGAATCCATTGAAACAAGGAAAAAGATTTGATGTTCAATATGAAGAACAAATTTCTAACAAAAATATTTAAACCACGAATAGGTAGACCTATTTTTCCTAATGACATTAAGATTTTAAAAAAATTTGGCGTTACTGGCTCTTACCTTTCGGTAAGAGAAAGTTGTACACCGTGTTGTCACACCAGATTTTTTGTGAAGAGATATTATATATATATATATATATATATATATATATTAGCATCTTAGTTAACTTGACCACTTGCATTTCATAAGTAAAAGAAAGTAAAAAAGTCATTGATTCAAAATTTCCATAGAAATGGTTACCCTGGTAACAAAATATAAATACCATCAAAATCTCGAAGGTTTACTTTAAAGTTTGCAAGGTGGACGTGCAGATTTTTAAATAATTTTAAACAATTATTTTTCAGAAATTTTATTAGCTGACAACTGATTGCAATGTACAGTTTCGGTCATCTAGTGTGACCATCATCAGGCCTAAAATTTCTTTGTTTCTTTCTAAAGATACATGTGATAAACATATATTCAGTTCACCAGTCTCAGAATAAGGATTATCTAATTGAAGCTAATAAAATTTCTGAAAAATAATTGTTTAAAATTATTTAAAAATCTGCACGTCCACCTTGCAAACTTCAAAGTAAACCTTCGAGAATTTGATGGAATTCTACTTGAGCTGTTTCTTGAATAAAATAAAATATAAATCACAAGTAGAAAACGCATGGGTGAGACTCAATATTGTCCCTTACTGTACATTTGAATTCAAGATATAAAATTTATAAACATAGAAAAATATTTATAATTTCTTACCATGGTAATGTAACCATTTCTCCTAATTTTCCTATGAAGTACAAGAGTAAAGTGTGTTTTATAAGATTTCCATGTCAAAATGAGAATATACATTTTAAATAGCATGTAAAAAATAATTAATTTATGAATTTTAAACAAAATCGTTGGAGCGAATTTTTGGGAAATTCGAAAAAAACTGAAAAAGTATATCAGTAAAGTAGTAGTTCTTTTTGGCCTATGTAGATTAAAAGCTTATTTTCACCCTTTGGGGGGGGGGGGTGCCTAACTTAACTAAATATAAAATTTCAACCTCGTAGATCTTTTAGTTCCTGAGATATTTTGTTCAGAGACAAACAGACAGACAGACTAAATTGCCGGATCCACTTTTTTGGACTCAAGGGACCTCAAAACGTGTATATCCATCAAAATATCGACATCAAATTTTTGACACGAATGGAATACTTTCTCTCTATATATATTTCGTATATATGGTAAGAGAAAGTAATAGCCTAAGGATGTTACCTCTATTTTTACTTTTTTTACTTCAAACTAATATTAAATGGAACGAAAAAGTTTCGCTGTTAAATTCAGTAAAATGTTATTAAAAAGTTTCTCTTAATTTTTTATGTAAAAAAATAATCAAAAGTTTTTTTTTTTTTTTTTAAATATATAGATTCCTATTTGCAAATGTATAATGCCCAATCATTTGAGAGTCTTTTTGTGGCTGAGTTTGAAAATTGCTTCCTGACTTCACTTTTTTTTCACGAGAACGGGAAATGTTTTCCCTTCAGCGACGTCTTTAATAGGATATAAATAGAAATCCCAGAGTGCAATATCACGGCGGATAAGGGAAACATTTCATTGGATTTTCAAAGTGAGCTTTTCTTCTTTTTTTTACAAGAAATGTAACGAAAATTGCGAAAACAACCATAACTACATTCGGGATGAATCTTTTTTTGAGGCTCTCAGACTCAATCCCTCGATCTCTTTGTGGAGATGATGAGAAAAAGACATTGGAAGTTAGAAAAATAAAATTTTTCTTTTGAAAACGATATAAAAAGATTAATTTAAAAAATATGAGGCATTCAAAAATATGGTGAATAAAATGAAGTATGTCTATGTGTTTTTATAGTATAAAATTCTAATGAATCGAAATGATTTTGAATTTGTGAATGAAATTAGACTGTGGTTCCTCTCTAAGTTGCAATCCAGGGCCTATGAACTGTTTTGCAATGTTAATCTTTAAAGGTCATTGATATCGAATCATACCATCATGAAAATTATTTGTTCTAATGATAAAATGCTGGTGTTACTAAACCGAACGAACATCACGAACTATCTCTTAAAGATCAAAAAGTAAAATATAATATATACCGTACCAATTTCCACTCTTGTTGACAATATCTAATATAGTATTATACAATCAAGCAAATCCGGAAAGATATTAATCCCATCAATATAAAGAAGATTTGCCAACTTTAGAAGAAGGTCAGGAAACCAAAACAAAAACCATCAACAGCAAGATATTCTTTCAACAGCATTAAAAACTAAAAAAAAAAAAAAATGTTGGATCAAATTTCGATAAATAAAAGTTTTCTTTATAATTTAACAAATACCCTCGGGCTTGGGCTTAGTTGGTAACCTACTTCTGCAAAGATCTCCTAATATAACTCAATATATGAGAAGTTTCGCTTACACTAAGAGTTAAATTTTTTGTCAGATAATTTACATTGCCTTCAAACGTGGAATTAATGTAGATGAGAAGAACCTGACTTTATTTACTTCCGAAACTTGAACAACAGCGGCAGTTTGATAATGAAAGATTCAAGATTTATACAAAACGATGATTAGTTGTAAATACTGCAAATATCTCCTATTAAAATAAAAAAAACTCAATGTATGAGAAGTTTCTGTTTTAATTAAATATTGCCAACATCAGAATAAACACATGGTTCATTAAGCATTGAGTTATAGTTAGTTAAATATTCTAATGTACAAAAATATATAAAGATAATAAAATTTATATATATATATATATAAATAGACCTATATGCCGGGTACGGGAACGGTAAATTGTGGCTATATCGTTGCACTTTTTTAAAGTTTGGCCCTGCAGTAAAGTGTAGGGCTTTTAAAATATTTACGACGGTAGAAAAAATAATATTTGCTCTCTGATCGCTAATCGTTTACAGGATGTAACGATACAAAGTTATGTTTTTTTCAATGCAACGTCCTGTATATTATTGCATATTTTGCCCGATCAATTTTAGTAGGACTTTACTGAACAACTGGTTTTTCACAAAATGTCAAATAACGCCTAAAAGGCTTGCCTTAAGTACCAAGTAGGCTATGTTTAATAAAGCCCCACTAAAATTGACCTGCCAATCCAAACTTGCAATAATATACAGGGCGTTCCATTGAAAAAATATAACTTTGTATCGTTAGACTCTGTATAAGATTAGCGATCAGAGGGTAAATATTTTAAAATTGTAGCCTTAAAAGCCCTACACTTTGCTGCAGATGCAAACTTTAAAAAAGTCCAACGATATAGTCCCAATCCCGTACTAATGGGCCACTTGGTATATTATCTTATATATATATACAGTATATGTTACTGCCAGAGCCATTTGCTATTTCGGGTTTATCATTTCTCGATTATAAAGAAACTTGTACAATGCAATCTTGGTTGAGATAATCCGAAGGCTACTCATTTTTAATTTTTAATTAAAATCCAATCGTTTCGAACTAAACTGCTTTGGACTGAAGCCAAGAAAATTCCCTAGTTATTTTAAATTTTTCTTTTCTAAAAGAAAATCGACCTTAAAAAGGACCGAACCTGGCAAAGTCGAGACTCCTGCAAGTTGTTCTAACTCATATACGAATCCCCAGCCGAGAATTCCCTGAGATTTTTAAGAGTTCTTCGTTTCAGACAAATTTCTTTTTGTTTATTGAGCTTAACCTCTAACACTGACAGTGCATTCGATTTAATTTTGCTGCAATTTTAAAAGATCACGAAATCCTTTACTAGCACAATTGATAATATCACAAAATATTTGTATCTTTGAGTATATGAAGCCCTTAAATAACTAAAAAAACAAACATAATCATAAAAAAACCCTATGTAACGTGAAAACTGATTAAAGATGACCCGAAATGTTTTAACATCTTTTTCTTCAAATAACCCACTAAATTTTTATTGAGAATTTCGCATTTAAAAAATAAATATCCAACTCACCCACTACTTGTAGATATCCGACTTGGCTCATCATGGGGTTTGTATTAACCTGGCACATATAATATCCACGATCTTCTTGTTGGACCCCCGTCACGTGTAATAGCCAAGTTTTTTGATTGTCATGTGACACACTAAATCTCGGCACTCGTGCTATGACATGCCGATGAATGGTGAGAATCATTTGCCGATCAATATGAATCCACGCCACCTGGAAAATAGAGAAAAAAAAAGGAAACTTATTAACATTTCTCTTTAAATTATTATTTCTATCTAAAATTTAATATGAAACTAGGATCTCTCAATTAGAAACTGTAAGCGTAGGAAAGATAAAAGGGAAAGAACAGAAGGAAGAAGATGTTTAATATATTACATCTTTTAAAGAGAAACATTTTATTACAATTTTTGTTAGTTTATATATTAAAATTTCAATTCATATTCTTTGAGAACAATATAATAATCCTAAATTAAATATTTAATATTAAAGTTTAATAATAAAAAAAAAAAAAAAACTTTAATAGAATTGAATAATTAAAATAAGTTTATTAAATAGTTTGAATATTTAAAAAAAAAAAATATATAAAATATTGTTAATTATAATCTTAAATGAAGAAGAAACTTAAGAAAAAATAGGTTAATTAAAACGAAAGATAAAGAATATAATCAAATGCGTAAAGGTGTCCTCGGTAGTTTTGTGTCCTCTTTCTAATATAAAGGCAACTAACCCTGATCATATGATAATATAAAGCGCTAGCGGCCGTTTGTGTGTGTATGTGCTTATCAGGGCGCTGATATGGCAGAATAAAAGGAAGTTGAGTCAAAGAGGGAAGTTTAAAACTAAGTCAGAGAGGGGAATTTAAAACTTTAAAATTTTGCAATTGCTCGCTGAAGGCGAAATTTCCAAACAGTGAACAAGGATAAATTTGATGCATTTGCTCGTCGAAGGAGAGCAAGGGCGACCAGGGGGCGTAGCCACTTGGCAAGTGGAAAAGCCCGCCTTCGGGGGGCTGTGTCGGTGGGTTGTATATATATTATATAAAGATAATTAATTGCTGAATGAATAGTTTTTTAAGGACATATTTTTTCCGTCCAAAGCCTACTTAAGTCAACAAAATTTGGGTTAATTTGTGTCTGTTACTCAGAGAGAGATTATCTCCTATTTACGTACAAAAGGAGACTTTTACTAGAAATTTTTGCGATAAGCAGGACTCTGAACCCTAGTTGTGTTGTAACTTCAGATCCGTAATTCGGATCATTTCCTGCAAGGCTAATGAAATAAGTTGCAGAAGTTAAAGAAAAGACAAAGAATTAACCAATCAATTATATATTAATAGAATTATTACCACTATTTTCTTTTAAAGATCCTTTTTCTACGAAAAGTGAAGTGTGGAAATTCCATCGCGTTCTTCTACAAATATATATATATATATGACTTCTTTCGATTTTCATATGTGGCTTGCAGAACAGTTTAAAGTAGTCTAAAAGATTCTCACTTTCTTTTTCTGGCAAAGAGCAAAATTTGGCCAACAAAATAGAAGAATTCAGAAAAGCAAAATTCTGGAAATGCCGAGCCAATGGTCCTCAAGTAAGGGCATATTGTGGTATTTTTCTTTAGTATTATTATTTCTCCTAAGTGCAGCAAGATCAAATACAGCGAGAATTAATTCATTTCTTATGATGATGATTCTAACCGTTGTGATTTATTATTTTACACATGAAGAAAAAAATCAGGTAAAATCTAAAAAATAGAAGAAAAAAAAAAATTATGTGAAGCTTTGGGGGATTACTATATGGACAATCAATTGGATTAATATAACTACTTATTAAGAAGAGAATAGGACAGGTGTGGGAAGATCCTTTTCAAATTGAATAACTTCCAGGTAAAAGACAACAAGGACATAAAGAAAATCACAGGTAAGAACTGGCTGCAGAGGACAAAGAACTAATGGACAAGAATTGGAGGAGAAAGGAAGAGGCCTTCATCTGTGAGAGGATAGTAAGATGCCGATAGATGGAATCATTAACAATAAACTTGTATTTTTGATATATTGTATATATATATATATTATAGCGGTAAAATGGTAACCCCGAAAACATACGGTAGAAACATCCAGTTAATCTTCTCAAAAACAACATCTTGCAAGAAAATTTCACTTAACCAGAAATTTATAAAACAAAATATATGTTTGAAAAGAAGATAATTAATGAAGAAGCCAATCAAAGGAGTTTTATAACTTTTAGATGAAAAAAAAACTAAATAAGTTGATTGTGGCAATTTAATAAAAATTTAGATTGAGAGCAAAACTATTATTAATAAAGATTTATATATTGTAAAAACAAAACGTTTCTCTATAATAAAACTTTTTTCTTATTTAATATAGAAATAAAAGCTTAAGAAAGTATCTTTGAATTTCCCTATAAAATTCATGATTACACCTTATAAACCATCTTTAAAATGAGACAACACTTGATTGCTAAGATAACTGTTATATAGGGTATATATATATATATATATATATATATATTCAAGTAACATATGGAATGAAATGAAATAAAGAATTTAAAAAAACAACAAAAAATAATGAAATAGACTAATCTTAAAACGGATGTTACAAGAATTGATCTAAACTGAAGAGAATAAATTAATGACTTACAAAGTGCTTATTTAATTTATTACCAGCAAGTTGGAAGAATTTTGGTATTCGAGTTTTGTAATCCTTGATTCACAATTTTTTCCTAAAGTACTTTTTCTCGAGCCAGTGAAAATAATTCCGAATTTGGAATGGAAAAGAGCAAGTACAGGTGCAGTAAATAAAGAGAGCCTTTGGATGCCAAATGCCGAAATGTTATTTTCTGTCAGGATCTAGAAATAAAATGCCAAAAAATTAGAAATTTTCATAAGCCCAAGTACAAAGATCCAATATTTTTGGAGTCTGAGAAGTGAAAATATCTTTAAATATTTCATATATAGGGTAAGAGAAAGTAAAAATGAGGAGTTCAGTTTCTCAATGGAAATGCAATAGAAAAAACTAATTTTATAATCTTGTTTAATATATGATATGTAATATTTATTTTATTATAAATCATTCAAAACATTAAAAAAAAATAGTAATTTATTATCATTTTGGAAATAAAAGTAAATTTTGTTAAAACATATATCTGACAGCACATAACCTTTGCCCGAGAGAGATGATGAATTAGTTAAATACATTTCAAAATAAATAACTATATTAAAATTTTTAAAATATAAAAAATTTACCTTATAAACTTTGAGGACTATAATAAATATTATATAATATATCAAAATAAAACAAAAAGACGAAAAGTGAAATTTTTATCCACATAAAAATGATTATTCATTCGATGTTGATCAGAAGCTGATTCGGCGCAATTCGATATTTGCTCTGATTGGCTGTCTCTAATGACGTCACCAAAACCCACTTGATTCAAATTGTTTGAACAAATTTATTTTATTTGCAATTAAAATATTACTATACTGTATTGTATATGCAGGGCCGCAGACAGGGGGGGGGGCAGGGGGGCTATATCTCCGGGGCCTGGGCCCTTTGCGCTCCAACCTTAAAATTCTTATAAAAAATAATTTAAATGAATAAAATTTCAATTAAAAAAATCATTTTTTGAAATTTTTTCCTGAGGGGCCTTTATAGACTTAACATACTAAAAAAAAACGAACTAAAAAAAATGAAAAAATACTAAAAAAAAAAACTAAGGGTGGGGGGGGGGGCCGTATTATAATGTAGCCCCGGGGCCCGTCAAGTCTGTCTGCGGCCCTGTGTATATGCTTATATTATATATGGTGCGGACTGGCAAAATTTGCCATCCCGGTTATTTCAAGCATAGAGACTGCCCCCAAAAAAATACTCCTAATTATTTTTGTATTTTTAAATATCGCCTGACTTATGGCCCCAAATGCTTTACATAAAAAATAATATATGCAGGGGCCCTTGGGCCAAGGCTGTGTGGTAGAGTTTCTACCTCTTGTGCTAGGGATCAAATCTCATGTGACAAAAATGTATTTCATTTGAATTGGCTACCAATCAAATGAAATAAATAGAGACGAGGTCTAAATGGCCTCCGATGCCGAAAAATAACTTCAATAAAATTAAAAATATATCTTTATACGGCGTAACTAGAAGAAGAAGATGGTTAAATTACTACCAAAAAAATTCATAACCGCTTCAAGGCAAAATCCTGATTGCACCATTGTCATCAACATGTAGCATATATTTTTGAATTTTATTCAGGGGAGGGATGGAGGGGCTCGCCTCCCCCTTATATTCACCCCATATATAAAAATAAAATAATAAGCAAAAAAAACAGTTTATTGTTTCTAATTCAACTAATAAGTAGGAACCGACCGAATATTCGGTTTCGGTTACGGTTTCGGCCAGTTTCGGCCAAAAATCATGGTTTCGGCCGTAGTTTCAGTTTCGGCCAAAAAGTAGCCGAAACTTTCGGCCGGCCAAAACTTGAGTATTAAAAAAAAAAAAAAAGGTAAAATGATTTTCACGGAGGGGGAAAAAATTTCAAAAAAAAAAAAATATAAATTTTTTTATAGGAAATACAAGTTTCGGTTTCGGCCGAAAATCTTGTTTCGGTCGAACCCTACTAATAAGCCTTGTAATATTCACTGAATTACAAAGGTATTTTTTCGGGGTTGATATTTGAACAAGATACCAAAATTTTCATTGCGAATATTTAAAAATTAAGATGCAAATATAGTGTCAGAGGGATTATAGGTGTTGACATTGTCAACATTTATGGGCTTAAAAGCATAGAGGTAAAGCCAAGTAATGGCTCGAACCACTGGATGGTCCCAAAGTCGTTATGAGGCTTGAAACTTTAATAACCACAAGTTGTATAAATATTAAAACTTTGTATCCAGTTACTTAAATCCTGTTTGAAAGTTTAATTAATTGTTTAATTTGTCAATCTTAGTCAATAATGTAATATTTTAATCTTCACAATAAATTTAAAAATAAGAAAATTCCTTGTCTCTCCTTCCAGTATAAATACACATAAATATGTTAATATTATAGGCTCAAAGAGGGGGGCTAAATTTTCAGGAGAGCCGATTTACTAAAAAAGTTCAAAAAAATCGATTTTTTTAGTACTGATTCCAATTCTCTAGTTCTTCATCTTATATGATAAATTATATGATTCGATTCGTCAGAATCAATGTATTTTACATAAAATAAAGGGTCGGACTAAGCCGAGCGCACAACTTTACCCACCCACTATTCAAGAAAAAAATATTGCCCCCCCCCTAGAGGTCCGATGTATTACATATTATATATCATTTTACTCGGGAGAAAGTCTAGTTTCTGAATATATAAAAAAAATTATAGGTTATGTAAGAAAAAAATATTGGCCCCTCCTCTAGAGCGTCCCCTAATGGTGCGGATGTTTACCAAAAGCTTTTCAGTTCTTGGCATTTACCACTAGTTTATGTGTGCAAAATTTCAAAACAATTGAACAAATAGTTTTTGAGTTTTCGTTGACGACAAAAATTACCAAAGACACACACACACAGACAGACATCATACCAAAAACTACCCCATTGAAGATTTGGTACCCTATTATGTGGACGGTCACATATATTACTTAAACCCACATAAAGATTTTTGGTGACTATATAGACGAAGACAAGGTATTTTACTAATAAAAACAGAAGGGCCAAGGCCTATTAAATTATATTTTTATTAAGATTTTAATAAAATTATATTTTTATTTTTAGGGTGTATACTGAAGAGATGTTAAATGATCGTAGAAGATTGTAATAAAAAAAAGCACTTTTATAGAAAAAATTAAATTTTTTTTTCATATAATCGATTAAAAATACACTTTTCTCATTCACACAGTCTTTTCGGCAACTCAGGCCATATAAGACTCTATACGATAACCGTTGTTATTTATAATATTTATTAAGGGTCCAGACATTTCTATTTAAGCCATTTGGTATCCAAATGGGTTAAATAAAATCATCGGACTGCCTGGGGTCCGAACCTGCGACGTTCGGTATAGAAGGTAGGCACTCTACCCACTACACCAAGCCCGAGCTCCCCCCCCCCCCAATATATTGGAATTCTAGAAGTAAGATTTTTTTTTCATTCACAGTTTTTTCTCATTCGCACTCACACTCACACACACATTCACACAGTCTTTTCGGCAACTTAGGCCATTTAAGACTTTGACGATAACCGTTGTTATTTATAATATTTATTTAGGGTCCAGGCATTTCTATTTAAGCCATTTGGTATCCAAATGGGTTAAATAAAATCATCGGACTGCCTGGGGTCCGAACCTGCGACGTTCGGTATAGGAGGTAGGCACGCTACCCACTACGCCAAGCCCGAGCTCCCCCCCCAATATATTGGAATTCTAGAAGTAAGATTTATAAACTTGATTGAGTAAATATTTATTTATATTTTGTTACCATGGCAACAATTTCTCATCTTTCCTATGAAGTACAAGTGTAAAGTGTGCTTCAAAAATTTTCAAAGGCAAAATGAGAATATACTTTTTAAAAAGCATCTAAAAAATAATTGATTTATGAATTTTAAACAAAATCGTTGGAGCATATTTTGAGAAAATCGAATAAAAACTGAAAAAATACATAATTAAAGTGCTAGTACTTTTTCGTCGATTTTGTTCAAAAGCTTCGTGTCACGGCCCATGAGGGTACCTAATTTAAATATAAAATTTCAACCTCCTAGCTCTTTTCGTTATTGAGATATTTTGTTCACACACATACACAGACAGGCCATGTTGTGAAAACCACTTCTTTGGATTCAGGGAACCTCAAAAGGCGTATATCCATCAAAATCTCGACATCGAATTTTTGACATGAATCCAATATTTTTTCTCTCTATATATTAACATATTGATATATAGAGGTAAAAAGAAAGTAAAAAAATAGAATAAAGATAAAGAGAATAGCTGAATATGTAAATATTAGTATTTATACTTTAAGCTGGTTTTATTCGTTTAAACACCCACAAATTTTAGGATTTACAGTTTCTGAAGTTGATACTGTTCCAATTCATAAAAAATAAAAACAAGCAACTCTTGTTCAATTAAGAGTTAGGGAAATTAGAGCGCACCTATTGTATAGGCATTTGAACTATCTTGTATGGGAAGATTTTGCCTACTTTCAAGGCGCGCTCGGCCAGTAGCAGTGGATCTTATAAGTTCAAATATTCTGCCTCCATTTTTTTTTCCTAGTAGACCAATACATTTCCAAAGATTAAACATTATAAAGGAAAATTTAAGAAACATTGTGGATATTAGTGGAAACCACATTTTTTTTATTAAAATTGTATCATACTGATGTGAATTTAAAATGGTCCTATCATACTCTTCGCAAATAAATACAAAAATGTAAAAAAAAAGGATTTAACAAAAACCTTTATTTAAATGTATAACCGACTGATAAGGGAATTTTTAAAAAAATATAAAATATCCCATTCCCCCTACTCAAATGAAAAAGATAAAAACAAATTCAAAAGCTTTTCCATAAACAATTTTTTTTTTTTTTTAAGCAAAAGTCAAATAATAGCACTAAATGAGTAAATAAGGGAAAATGGAGAGATAAAGAATGAATAAAAGCAGAAGAAAGTTGAATAAAAAAAAAACATACTTTAATATATGAATTAGATATGCTACCTCTTTAAATATTGCAAAATTCCAGCCTTAATAAAAAAAATAACAAATCATGTTCTTTAAAAAAAGGATTAATCTACTCATTTACATGTGATTAGTAAATCGGAGAAATTTAATATATAATTCAAAAGATTATAAAGAACCGCTGGTGTAGAGTAATAATGAAGAAGAATTTGGCAGTGATAATAATGATAATAATAGGTGTAGATATTCTTCAATATTTGACTATTCTTTTTTAGTAATTGACATTTTTTTTTAGCTTGGATCAATTCTAAAGTTATAAATTAAAAATCTTTTTTTTTTTTTCAAATACTAAATTAGAATCATGAAAGGAAATTGAAAAACACATTGAGTGTTATAATAAATCCTTTAGAAAACAATAAAGTAACACGCGAACATGATTGTTATCAATTTAAATACAACATGAACTTGGATTGTAAATATTTAAAAATCTGGAATTAAATAAATAAAAAAAAAAATTTGATTGTGAGATTATTTATCTAAATTGATAAATCTAAACTCAATAAAAAATAAATAAAACAGCTCATACAGACGAGATTTAGTAATTTAAATATTAATTTATTCTTCTGGAAATAAAGGGGGTGTTTTCAGAATAAACAGATCAAAAAAAAAAATAAAAATAAAAATTTACCTATCATCAACGAACTCCGTTAATGGCCTTGGCATAACACCCTTTAGCCAGTTCCTTTTGTGGTTGATTTTCCACAGTTTTCAAGTAAAATAATATAGCTAAATTTAAAACTTATTGGGAAAGGAATAGCATTTGTTTGGCATTAAGCAAAAACTTTCTGGGGTTTTAAAGTTAATTAATATTAATATTTAAAACAAAGGTATTTTTTTTTTTTTTTTTTTTAATGAAAAGCAACAAAGTTTCAAAAACCAAAAATTATTAGGTAAAATTAATTAAAATTTGTTAAAAAACACTAGGTGATATATCTCAAAATCGAAAGATAGAGTTGAGAAAAACTAAAAAAATACTAGTATTCTTTGCTTAATTTTATTTTATTCCTTAAGATGTTTACGAAATGGGTAATTAGCTTAAGTATAAAATTTGAATATCGAGAGATTTCTTAGTATGCTATTTTTTTTTTATATTTCACTTGAAATTCATTAAATTTATTGGAAAAATGATGAAAATTCAAGCTAATAGGGAAATCCTTTCTTTTAATGGCATTTCTAAGAAAAGTGATAATACTGGCTTTTAAAGCAATAAAATCTCTTTCAGAGAAATTTAGGTAAATATTTTGATATTTTAACATGAATGAGGAGAATTGACTTCTGAGAATTTAAGATTTTTTCACAATAAATTTAATAAATTTCAAGTGAAATATCAAAAAAATGTGGGCTAAGGGAATTACTCAAAAACGAAAAATCTCTCGATATTCAAATTTTATACTTAAGCTAAGTAGTCATTTTGCAGGCATCTCGAGGATTTTGAATAATATCAGCCAAAGAGAACAAGTACTTTTTTAGTTATAGTACTGAAAATTGGGTTGTGATTATACTACATAGTATTTGGATTACTTTTAAAGATGATAAATTGAGTGTCGAAATTTGTATTTATACCAATATAAATATATTGAAACATATCATCTTGATTAATTTTAATTAAACATAATTATAATGTTTCAACTAGAGCCAACGGTTAACAGTTTAATTTAGCCATATAATTACATCTCTACCCTAGACTACCTTTTCTCTCCTGGGGTAGGAGTTTGATTCACAAAAACCCACCCAGTTTGCGCTACTGACTCAAACTCATATATGGGAATGCCATGAATTATATAAGCGAGAAGTAAAATTAATTTTGAAAATATTAAATTGTATATTCTTTTAGATATTAGAAGTTCGATCGTCCTAAATGTTTTCCTATAGACATTAGATTTCATCTTTAATAACACTTTGATGATTTATTCCAAGTTTTGGAAACAAATATATATCGATAAATGAAATTGTCAGATGAAATTAAAAAATAAACGAGAAAGTAAAAAATAAGATGAAGAAAAAGAAGTAGTGAAGGCGAAGAGCTCTAAGTCGACAGAAAGGGAGATGCTAAGACTAATTGCTTATGAGTGATCCTTAAAGCTTAAGTTTCGGTTCACTTGGCAAATTATCTATAGAGTTGGATAGATCACTAACACCCTCTAACTCTCGGCTTAATATTTTAATAAGCCCTGCCAGACAGGAAGGGAAGAGTAACAAGGTATAATCATCATCTTAAAAGTAGCTATCTTAACTCGTTAAAATTATTATGCAGAGAAACTTTGTAAATAAATATATTTTAGTTAGCTACTGATGGTTTATTTAATATCGCATTAATTCCTTTGGTTTTCGTAAAAGTTGATATAAACGTTAAAGTTTAGTTTATAAATTCTTAAAAGGAGAGACTGAGGGAGAAAGAGAAAAATAAATATTGCTCTTGAATGTTTAAAATTATACTTGGAATTTTATTATATAGATAGCATTACGATTAAACATTTTGAAACAACTTTAAAGAAATTTACTATTTATAGCAAAAAAAAAAAAAAAAAAAAAAATAGTGTGCTGGTTTTAAAAATTCGGCTTTATAAATCCCCACGCCTCTGTGTTTGTATATATCGCAGTGATTTTTGAATGTAGTTTCAGAGCTGCACCGGAGTCGTTTTAACTATAAAACGACCAATTGAGGAAAAAATGTGGCTCCATTTATTCTCACGTCAGCTTGACAAAAGAGCGGTGGCCAGCACCTGTGCTTTTCGGGTACTGGATACTCGGGGTGGGCTTACATCTACCCATTTGGTACTCTCTCGCTCTCTGAGGGTTTAAACACCGTCCAATGTCCGGGTGCCCATTGCTACCAAGATGTTACAAACACCAGATTAAAAACTAGCCGAAACTTCAAGGAAATATAGGCTCAACAGCTGGTCAACTATGAAATAGGATTTTGTTCTTTTTTTTTAACACTCAAAACGAATAGGCTGAAAATAAATAAATGAAATTGTTTGTTGACTAGAGAATGACAAACCGATGACTAAAAGAAACATTTTCTAAAAGTGAATTGTGAATTATGATTTTAAATAGAGATTTCATTTCCCGTTCTGAGCGACAAATATTTTTTCAAATTATTTTATATTGAATGATATTTTAAGGTGCGCGTCTCGGGGTGCTAATTTTGGGTGTTTCCAGCGGCCCCAATTTTGAAGCTATCGACCTCAAATTTTTTTTAAATTAAAGCTATTTAAAATATCTACAACTTATAGAAGCCCTTTTTTTGATTTTCGAAAAAATATTTTTTTTTTTAGATTAATCGCATTAAATAAAAGATATTTTAAAAAAAGGAGCTCTATAAATTGTAGATAATTAAATTAGTAATCATTGTGTTAAAAAATAATTAATTTTTTGCCTTTAATTAATTAGCTGGAAAGTCTAGAATGAAATGGAAAAAGTCCCTTGTTTTCCAATGGGGGAACACTAACGCCATCTCTTGTCGCCTCGAGTAACTCGGTAGTCAATCGTCTTCTAACGGGGTTTCGAGACGCGCACCTTAAATAAAAGAACCGAAAAGTCTCAGAAGAATAGAATCTCTATTCAGAGTTTATTTATTGGCTACTCCACTCTATAAATTCATCACAGCCACAACTTTGGATAAGAACATCAAAAATTATTTTAAAAACGAGGAAATAAAGTCGCTTGATTAGGTACTGTACATATCAAATAGTCAAAGCTCCATATTAAGTTATCTTGAAAAATTCATTAAAATATGTTATATGTAAATTAAATTTTTAAAAAATAATCATTTAATCATCATCAGTGATATCGTTCTTTTCTCTTTTTTTTTAAATAGCTTGAGGACAAGATAATCGAAAGGGATTTCTTTAATGTACATTTAGAGAGGAAAGTAATAATATAAAAAGAATGAAGGGAAAGAAAAAAAAAAAAGGGAGACGAAGAAGAATACTTAGCACTTCAAACAGCCAGCAGACCCTCTTAAGTGTTTGCTGAATCGAAATGATGCCTCTGTGGATGTGTATGTGTATGTATAGATGGATTTGTGTGTGTGTGTGTGTGTCCATGGGTGCAAGTAAGATGGATGTTTGGACAAGACACATTCTTTGCAAATTTAATTTCGCTTGCGCACAAATTAGTTCCAGAGAATAAACGCTTTGACTAGTCTAAAGTGAAAAAGACAGTGAGATAAAGGAGAAGGGAAATCAGGTGGAAAAATAGAATAAAACTTTTTTTTTTTTTTTTTGTTATTATAGTCAAAACTTTTTAAAAAGTCCAGTAAAATATTAAATATATAGCTCGTTTTTTTTTATCCTACCTACTTTAATTAATATTAATATAAAAGGTTTTTTTTTTTTTAGTAATTGTATTTTTCTTTCCCTTTCCGGTGTGGCGGAATAAAATTAATTTTTTTATTTCATATAATAATTTTTATTAATAAGACCGAAAGAAAATGTGTTAAATTGGGGTGTAATATTTTAAAAGACTTTCATACTTATTAAAGTGAATTAATAAAAGTATTTATTTATTATTTATTCACTCTAAGGCAGCGTTTTCCAAACTGTGTGTCCTTAGGGAGGCGGGGACTAGACAAAGGGGAGGCGCAAATATTAGCCAGGGCGAGCAATTTTCTAAATGATGCTAAAGCCTTATAAATAAAATAATAAATAATATAATATTGTAAATTGGATATAGGGGAAGTGGCAGCCAGGGAAATTAAATAAAAGATTTTTATTTAATTATTAATCGTCGACGTTTCGGTCGCAAATCGTCTTGATGATGGTCGTGTTTTGCGACCGAAAAGTCGACGATTAATTATTATTTAATTTCCTTGGCTGCTACGTCTCTGATATCCAATTTAAAATCTACAGCCGATTCTCATCGCTATATAATAGTTTGTATTAATAAATTTTTTTACAATAAAAATGTTTGAATTATTTTATAGTTGGAGGGGGGAGGAGGCGTTATATGATTAAATATTTTTAAGGGAGGCGTGGAAAGTGAAAAACCACTGCTAGGCTGGATGTTTAAGCGGGTTGCAGATTTTTTAGGCGTTGAATAAGATGAATAAGGAACGAATGTCAATCGTGAGTATTATTTTATAACTTTTTTAACGGAATATTTTTATAATAATAAACATATTTTATCAAAAATAGTGTACAGAGACCAGCAATAAGTTGTACAAAATAAAGCCTCTCATCTGGGATTTTAAAAAGCTAAAATGGAAATGTCGAGAAGAAAACAGACAATTATCACTCGGTTGAGAATCGGTCAACCAAGACCATCTAGTTAAGTATCAAAATCCTTCATGGTGTGCATCAATCAATTCAACAGAATTTTGATTTTCAAATCCTCAAATAAGGAAGAACAACATAGCATCTAATTGTAAGATTTGCATATGGTTTGCAAAAAGTTAATGAAATTCTTTTATAGGCCTATACAAAAGAATTATTTTAAAAAATTTTTAAAATAGATGTGATATTAGAAGCAAGTCGATCTGAAGTTCGAAATGAAGTGGGAAAAAAATGTCTTTCCTCGCCTTAATCCCGGAGTGGTTCATGGGATTTTGCGACCGGGAAGGAATAGAACAGCCCGGCCTGTCGCACGGTCTGACGCCTGTTGAAAATATAGAAGGGAAGAGACTGACAGAACAGAACAGAAGTACTGCCAGTCCCAGCTAGGGCAGCTCGTGGTCGCCATCCACGTACCCACACAAGGTGTGGGCCCCTGAGCTTAGTCACCCTGAGTAAAAATAAAATAATAATCAATTTATTTGCAAAATTATTTCGGCTCCTATACAGGGGCCATCTTCAGCATATATGAATTTTTTGAGAGAGATTGTCAAAATTATATACTGAAAATAAAGATATTTTCGAGAAGAGTTTCTGTTTGGATGAGCATTTATTTCACTCGAACCAGGACTTTTTTTTACCTTAATATTAAGTTAGTCGGTGGTCTAGGGTAAAGGTCGGTGGTGAAAGTAGAAGTTTTCTGGTTTACGTACACTCCATAGAGTGTTGTTTCATTTAAAACAACAAACTAGTATTTCAAACAAAGCTATATTTTTTTTTTAACAAAAATTAAAAAAAGAAATATGTAGCTATTGTTTTAGTTGATTAATCTTGTTTATCGGGGAAAAAATTTATTAAAGCGCATATGTGATTTATTAAAAAAATAATATATAGTCGTTTTTTTATTTCTATCAAATTAGAATACAAAAAATATTTTTGTTTTGACAATATTTCAAAAAAAAAGTTATTAATTCTTAAAACTATTTTTTAAAAGACTATAGGAATTTTTATATCACAATTGAGTATCAATGTAGTAACTAAATCGATATCATCTTTGTTTAACAACCGTTAAAAAAATTGCTCTATTAAAAAAAAAGGCTCGTATCTCACCCTTTTAAAAGATAACATTTCTACCCCACGTTTATAACTTCATATGTGTCCGTGTGTTATTAAGATAGAGAGAAATATTTGGGCCCACTTTGTCTGGGGCCTCAAGACCCAGCTAGGTCCATAGAGAGGTCGAGAAAAAAAAAAAAAAAGAAATGAGGAGAGAAAGAGAGAGGAATGGGGGATGGTTATCGCGTGAGCACTTTTCATCCCCCATGGGATGGGAGTGAGGAGTTTGACGACGATGACGACGACGACGAGGAGGAGGACGAAGACGAGGAGTACGACGAGGCTTTCTTATCATAGCGAGCAGCACACACATACACACACACATCCCCCGCTCACCCTCACCCCCTCGGCTCTTTTCACCATTTCATTCTAAAACCAGCTGACATTCACATGCTTCCAAAGGAGAAAGATCGAGAAAAAATTAGAATTGTCTTTTGAATATAACCATCTGGACATATTTTTGTTACGTTTAAAAAAAAAAAAGTAAAATTTTCTTTATTTTTTTTTTTTTTAATATATAAAACTCTGTTTTATCTCTAAACAATGATTTTAATTTTACATAGTATTGGACTTCAAACTGAAAAGTTAAAAAATCTGGTGTGATGGTCGCACAGCACACAACTTTCGATTACCGAAAGTAATTGTCACACCAGATGTTTTGTGTCGACATATATTTAATTTACCTGTGCCCCAAGGAGCCCGGCCCTCTCAAAGACAAATTTTAGTTAATTTTTTTTTTTATTCCAAATTTTTCCGTTTTCACTTGAGCCCCGGTTTTCACTTGAGCTCGGCCCTCTGAAAGACAAATTTTCGTTAATTTTTTTTTTTATTCCAAATTTTTCCTTTTTCACATGACCCCCGTGGGGCTCGGCCCTCTGAAAGACAAATTTTTGTTTTTTAATTCAAATTTTTTCCGTTTTTACCTGAGCCCCAAGGGGCCCGGTCCTCTCAGAGTCAAATTTTCGTTAAATTTTTTTTTAATCCAAATTTTTTTTAATTTTACCTGAGACCCAAGGGGTCCGGCCCTGTCAAAGACAAAAAAGTTTGATTAAAAAATTGCCTATATATGAAAATATTTTATTTTTTTAATTTCTTTTATTTATGCGACTCACTTTTTCAAACAAAAATATCGATATTGGCCATATACTCGTATAGTTTTGAAAAATTCCCCTCGCTCCCCTTAATTACACCCCTGCTACAGTAATAGTGCCTCCTCATGAGGAAGAAAACAGGAACCCAGCTCAATTTAGAAAATGTCTAGGTATTTCGTTAAAATAATAAAGGGGTGTGCTATAATTATTTTTTTAAAGATTTAACTACAGTATATATAGAGTATTTTATGAAATCGTCTACTTCAATTATCTTCTGGTCAATGTTTTCCGGATCCTCAAGGGAAAAGGAAGCGCACCGACACAATGACACAACTAAAGTTGGATGAGCTCAGGACAGAAGGCAGAGAGAAAGGGTTTAAAAAAAAAAAAAAGAGCAAAAAAGGTAAAATGAGTTTTGGTCTAAAAAGAACATAACAATATAAGGGTCACATACAATGTACGTTTGTTTGTGTGTGCAGGCGGTCAACGAAAATAACAAGAAACGCTCCCCGGAGAGTTTATTGTCTTGGTTTTAGGGCGCCTCTCAGATGGGGATGGAGGGGACAGTGATCAGCGAAATGACCCTGTGCACGTCTTAATGATTGGTCCCACCCTCGTCAGGGCAGGGCAACTATCAACAAACACAGTCTTCTCTTGTCATAAGCTCGTAATTGACCAATATCACCGCCTCAGACAAGAATTTATTTACTTTTTTACGGAATTCACATTAAAAGGAGAGTATTTTGTTGTTTATATAAATTAAATAAAGTTAAAAAAAAGCAAATATTTGCTCGAATTGAAAACAAATGTAATCCTAATTATAGGATACATAATCTAGCTATATATAAATCGGAATGTGGGTGTGTAAATGTAGCTAACGTAATGGATTAAGCGATTTACATGAGTATTAATTAATCAGGACAGGAAGTTTTTTTTTTTTTTTTTTTTATTTATTACATACAAGCACTTAATTAGTAAACCTAAAAATATTCACGACTGGTCTTTGGCTGTTTGGATCAATTTAATAATTAATTAATTTCATTAAATGAATAAGAGCCGATTCAATTCTAGTCAACTAGGAAACTTATCCGGCAGATAGCAAATTAACGATATAATAATAAATAAATAATATAGTAAACAAGAACACGCTTTAACCTTTTTACTTTCTCTTACCTCTATATATATATATATGTTAATATATATATAGAGAGAGAAAGTATTGGATTCATGTCAAAAATTCGATGTCGAGATTTTGATGGATCTTCACGTTTCGAGGTTCCCTGAATCCAAAATAACATGAATGAATTGAGCTATGAGGCTGAAATTTTATATTTAAGTTAAACACCACCCGGTATCGAGAAAATAAGCTTTTAATCAAAATCGGCCAAAGAGTACTAGTACTAGTACTAGTTACTGATGTACTTTTTCAGATTTTTTTTCGATTTTCTCAAAATTCGCTCAAACGATTTTGATTAAAATTCAAAAATCAATTATTTTTTAGATGCTCTTTCAAAAGAATATTCTCGTTTTGCTCTTAAAATTGTTTGAAGCACACTTTACTCTTGTACTTCATAGGGAAAAGATAAGAGAAGTGGTTGCCATGGTAACAAAATATAAATATTTTCCCATACTTATGAATTTTACATCTTGAATTCTAATATATCGGCGGAAACTAAATATATGTCGACACGAAAAATCTGGTGGTGTGACAAGCACAGAACACAACTTTCGCTTACCTAAGGTAATCGAAAGTTGTGTTCTGTGCTTGTCACACCACCAGATTTTTCACATATCTTATAGGCCTACTAGTTATATGCAATAAGGGAGAAGAAGATTAAATCTCTTAATTCGATGAATCTATTAAAATTTGTTTGTGTATCAAATAATTGGTGTAATCAAAATTTAAAAAATAAATTTCATAATAAAATTTCATTTTTTTTACCAGTAAGAGTGGTGGATTTCAAAGTGTATCAAATAATTGGTGTAATAATTTAATAATACCTCACACCTGTGTGTTTATGGTAATTTCGTTAAGTCTGAAGGCGCTTGAAATGTCGGCAATAAATTATGTTTTTTTTTTTTAATTGCCTAACTGCGATACACCTCCTCTATTAAATTCAATTAAAAATCTACAACCCTGTCAAAAGATAAAAGAGAAAAATATTATATTTAGGACTAAGATAAGAAAATACCTAAGTTACCCACAATCCTTTATGTAGCCAGTACAAAATATTTTTATGAATTCTATTCATTGTTAAAATCCAATACTTTCTCTCTTATATTTCATATATAGGGTAAGAGAAAGTAAAAATGAGCTATAGAAGTTAATTTTTGTTGACTCGGAATCTGAGGTATATATTGGTTTTTAAACTTTTTACTTATTAATGGTAATTACGAAATTTGTGATTCAGACTTAAAAAAAAAAACAATATTTTTTGACAATTATAATTAAACTAAATAAACTTTAAATAAATTAAATAACATTATTTGATAAAGTAGCCAAGATAAGGGTCAAAATAAACCATGAGTTAAATTTGAATTTGATTTTATAATACAAATGACAAACATGGGATTCCGATTCATTTTTAGAGAGCTAATTTAATTGTTTATTTCAAAAATTAATTAAATTTCAACCGATATTAATAAAAGTGCAATAATAAATAATGAAATAGAAAACACAATTAATTAAACGAATTGAAAAAGTCTGCACCTTTGGTAAGAGAAAGTTGTGTCCAGTGCTTGCACGCCAGATTTTTTTGTGTCGACATATATTTAGTTTCCACCTAAATATATATAGATATATAGAATCCAAGGTGCAAAATTAATAAACATGGGAAAATATTTATATTTCGCCCTCGGGGTTTGGTGTAGAGGTTAGCGTGATAACCTCGTATAGCAAAAGTCGCGAGTTCGGACCCCAGGCAGTCCGATGATTTTATTTAAGCCATTTGGATACCAAATGGCTTAAATAAGAATGCCTGGACCCCTAATATGTATATCAATCTCTATAACGGATAAGTAAAAGTCTTAAATGGCCTAAGTTGTCGAAAAGACTGTCTGTATGTGTGTGTGAATGAGAAAAAAGTGTAAGTGTTAAAAAAAAAAAATTATATTTTGTTACCATAGCAACCATTTCTTTATCTTTCCTATGAAGTACAAGAGTAAAGTGGACTTCAAAAGATTTCAAGGACAAAATGAGAATATACATTTTAAAGAGCATCTAAAAAATAATTGATTTATTAATTTTAATCAAAATCGTTGGAGCTAATTTAGAGAAAATCGAAAAAGTGCATCAGTAAAAAAGTAGTAGTAATTTTTGGCCGATTTTGCTTTCACCTTACTTAAATATAAAATTTCAACCAAAGTATTTTGTTCACATAAACAGACAGTCAGCAGACACACACATACACACAGACCATGATGCGAAAATCAATTTTTTGTACCTCAAAACGTGTATATCCATCAAATTCTCAACATTGAATTTTTCACAAGAATCCATAACTTTCTCTCTCTAAACCTATATATTACATAACATGTTATATAGGTAAGAGAAAGTAAAAATACATTCAATCCGAAAAAGTATTTAAATATCCTTAGACCCCATCCATCATTGGTAACGTTTCTTCTTTAATATATTATAGTACAAAATAGAAACAAAAGAAAATTATTTTAATAATTTAAGGTGAAAAAAATATCTTTTTGATAATATGTTCACATAGTATAAAAATACTTTTTTTTAGTAATACCTATTCCAAAAAAAAAAATACCCCTAGGAAAATAACGTTATATGAATTTTAAAAAGTTTTAGTATAGTAAGCCTTATTATAAAAGGGATAGAGAGGAGCGCGTTGCCGTGACACGCGTCCCAAATGCCAAAAAGCAAATCTGCCCCATTTGATTTCGAATGTGTAACCATTTAAAATGTCTGGATATCGAAATTGCAATGCAAATTCCACCCGGCTTTTATTTTACATTACAAATAGGGGGTCTTTGCCTACGCATAGCCAACATGATACGTTCATTTTATTCAGAACAGACAAGAAATAGTAGACTTAAGAAAAAAAAAAAAAATGACAAAAGTTATTATATACAATTACGAAAATTTGAATTCATGGCGAAGAAATTTTTTATAAAGCGTAGGTCTATTTTATTCATAGGAATAATATTAATAATGTGTTACTATCTAGGTTAATTTACTTAAATCAGAATAAAAATACGAAAAAATAATAATGAGTAATTCCTCTAGAAAGGATTAAAATGCGAAGTCAGGCAAGATAGGCAATTCAATTGAAAAAATAGAGACGGGATCTTAATGGCTTTAGATGCCGAAAAAGACTTTACAAATTTTATTGCAGCTTGCTTCACTTCCGTTGAAATTGACCAAGTTGATAAAAATATTAAATTAAATGTAGGACATAGCTGAAAGTCTATAGGCATTGAAAAAATGTCAACTTAAAAATATTTTATGTAATTGAAAAAGTATGAATTAAATAAAAACTTTTAGATTATTAATTTATAAAAATTTTTTTAATAATTCAGGGGGATTTAGAACCCTTTCCTATTTATTTTAACTATTGTTTTTGTCAGAAGAATTTCAAACTAATATTATTTTAAAATTCCGGGATAAGTGGACTACAGTTCGGTGGATTTTTTTTTTTGGAACGAAGTTCTTTTACGCGATTTACAGTAGTAGGGTGAATTGGTGACGTGACGTAACGTAACAAAAAAGCGTTATAGAGCTCGAGCGCCTGTGGAGGAACGCGAGACTAGCCGAAGCCTTGGTGAGGCCACGCCTTCTCTCCACCAGATCTAGAGAAATCTCTTTCTCTCTATCTCATTCTATATTATTTAAAAAAGAAAATAATTATTTATTTTCTTTTTTATATAATATTCATATTAAATTATTATATTCGGAGTTGAAGAAAAGGCGTGAGGAATTTTGTTCCTGACGGGAGTCCCACGACCCCACACTTTTTTTTTATAAAATTGGAAAAACTAAAAAAATACATCAGTAAAATACAAGTACCCTAATTTTCCCGAAGACAAGATGGCGCGAAATTTATTTCGAATACTGGAAATATAGGCTATATTTAAATTTTGATAGAAATTGTTAAAGGGAATTTTGAGAAAAAAGGTACATCAGTAAAATGCTTGTCAAGCAAACGTTCAATGATTTTTTTTTATTTTTTTTTTTAAGTCTTTTCGGTTTCGAAGACCATTTAGACTCGATCTCTATTTTTTCAATTGAGTTGGTAAGCCAATCCAATAGAAATAAATTTTTGTTGCATGAGAAGGGATACGAATCCTTGACCCCTAGCACAAGGTGCAAATTCCATTGCTCGCTTAGTATAAGATAATAGGTGTTGAATTCAATTGAGATCTAGCACTGGAAGCGAGATCTTTACCACTACGATTGATTTTAATAAATAAATAGACTAAATAAAATTTTTTTCTTTAATCGAAGAGTTTGTTTTTGTATTTATCTTGGCTTTTACATGTTCGAAAAAAGGGTTAGTACAGCGAGCGTAGAAAGATGGGAAAGAAAAAGAGTGAGAGTTAAACTTTGTTATATTTCTTGTCGAAACTTTTCTATAAAAAAGTTACTACCCGTGGCCAACTTAACTACATACTTTGGATGCACTTAAATTTCAATATTACCCCTTGCTTGGGGGTGGGGAGGTGGAGGTGGTTTTTGATGGCACTTTGGAAAACGATGTACGGTATATTCCTATATAAATAGAGAGATAGGGAGAGCAGGTGTTGAATTTCTTTTCTAAATTCTATTGCTAAAACACTTCCCATGGGGTGACTTGACTTAAGAGAATAAGATAGTTAATAATATTATGGATATTAATAAAGAGGTTATTTTTTTTTTAACGAGTTGAGAAAATTATATTATTAAAATTTCTTAATAATTAGATTTACATATTAAATAAATATTATTTATTCTAGGCTAATAAAAGTGAAGAACTTAAGTCTTTGGAATAATTATTATTATGTAATTAATTTTTAAGAGGGTGAATGACTATCTACAATAATAAGAAGATAATTTATCTTTCTAATCGAATTTAAGAGAAAGTTGTAAGATACCACGCCAGTTTTTAAAGTAGTAGGTAAAGGGGTAATTACCCCCCCTCCCGAGATTCGAAAAAAACGCCTTTTTTCGCAAAAAAATTTATTTTTAATGTAAAATTTTTAAAATTAATACTTAAAAATTTGATGTGTATTTATAAAACAAGTATAGTGTGCGCTTTACCTTAAAACCCCGAGAAACACCTCTGGATCCGCCCTTGGACCGGTATTAATTTTAATAATATGTTAAATTGACACTAAAATAAATATTTTGAAGACAAAAAAAAAACTAGTTAATGATAAAAGCTTTGAGAGTGAGGAAAAAAATAACGTAATTATCTCAAAAGACAATTCATAAAAAATTACATCAATTTTTATTATTTACCCCATCAAAAAAAAAAAAAGTTTAAAAATTAAGCATGTTTATCTTGCAATATTTTTAAATCGAAATTTATACACTTATATAGTGAGTAAACATATGAAAATTAATATTTGATTTATCTTAGAGGATAAAATTTTGGCAGCGACGAATGTGCTGCTGATAGGGCAACTGGCGTTGTAATTCATTCATATTATTCTCTCTCTCACTCTCTCTTGCTATTCTGCTTTAGGGAGATATTTTCCCCCTTTAAACAATAAAACCAACAACATCGAGAGGGAGGTCATTTTTCATTCTATAAAATATGACATTATTTTATAGAATATTAATAACAAATCATTGTAAAAATATTTATTTTAATATTTTGTGTTTGTTGTCGATTTGTTATTCATTTTTTTTTAACTATAGGAAATAAAAATAAATTACTAGTGTTATAATTATATTTAAATATTTTAAGAGCCGGGGGCCTTTCAAAGGGGAAGAGCAAAAATCACCATAATCGTTGTAGTTAAGCAATGACAAGCGCGGCGAAAGCTCGGGAGCAACCCGGGTGTGGAACGTCCCCCAGTAGCAATCGGTATAATATACCGTAATTTAAAAATTTATATAATAAACAAAAAGAGCAGGTGCTGCCAAAATAAAAGCCTCCGATTTAATAGAATTCAACGAGACGTTTCGGGTAAATTTTATTTACCCATCTTCAGTCTTTAAAAAAACCTCTAAAAGTAGAGCCGAAAAGGCGAGTAAATCTCAACCACCCAAACGGCTTATTTCGATAAAAATTTTCTTCACATACACCCAGTCGTTCGGAATCTTTATATATATAATTCTTCTGTACGTGTGTATGTGACTGAACTCCTCCTAAACGACTGAACCAATTATGATGAAATTTTCTGTGTATGTTTGTGAGTGTCCCGGACAGGTTTTGTTTCACAAATAACAATAAGTTAATGAGTAATTAACGTTAAAATAAGAAAAAAATAAAAATTAGGAGAAATAGTTGCCATGGTAACAAAATATAAATATTTACCCATCTTTACGATTTTTTATTTATTTACATTTTGAATTCTAAAATATTGGCGTCAATTTTTTGTCTGTGTACCGGGAGAGCCCCGAAAAGGATATGATTCAAAAAATCTTAAGTTCATGAATAATTAACGTTAAAATAATCTCTATATATAAAAATGAAAAAGGGAAAATATATGTACCGGTATGTATATAAGTAGGCGAGCAAGGGGGTCCAGGGGCGCAGCCGCTAGACGAAAGCCCCGCCGAAGGCGGGCTTTCCGGAATATATGTATAAATATTTTAAATTTATAATACAAATGTAATGTGTTAAATTTATTTAAAATTTAATTTAATGATAAAAGACATTTGAAGAGAGAGAATAGGAATTACGCCTGAGGATAGGAAAATACAGGGCCGTAACGAGGGCGTGGCAAAACAGGCGCCCACCACGGGCGCAACTGGGCTGGGGGGCGCAAAACAAAGGGGACCGACCTAGTTGTGGTTTTTATTTACCAACATATTTATTATAGTAGTAATCTGTGGAGCAAGTAATTGATCTTGAAATTTGTACTTAATTTAGAAAATATAATATTTTTTAATGTAAATATTTTGACTATAAGACTATGAAAAAATATAACAAATTTAATTAATTAATTGTTAATTTATTCTTCATTCATACTTTTTAATTTTATTTTTTAATAAACTTGTATTAAAAAATATGGTTTTTGTAACAGGAGTGAACAGGAGAATAGAATAGTAAAGGAGTGTGTTGGCGCCAAAAAAAAAATAACATAACCTCCTCTCTGTTTTTGATCTCCGGGTCATTGGAAATTTATCATATAAATTAAGATATCTATCTCAGGCTGATTAGTGCTGCGACCCTGTGGAGACTTTTAGAATTATAACTATAATTTTTAAAGTTTCCACAAGAGTGCAGCACAAATCAGATATTTTATTCAATTATAAAGATTTTCTTTCTTGCACAATATATAATTTATATGATAAATTACCAAAGAATATACCCGGAGATCAAAAATAGAGAGGAGGTTATTTTTTTTTTTTTTTTTTTGCGCCAACACATTCCTCTACTATTCAATTCTCCTGTTCACTCCTGTTACAAAGACATATTTTTTATACAAATAAATTTATTAAAAAATAAAAATTAACTCAAAATTTTTATGTATAAATTTATTAATTTCCTTCTCCAGTTGTTTCAAGAGATTTTTGGAGTCCTTTTGATCTGACGCGTAGATATATATGATTTTTCAAAAAAAAAAAAATCTTATGTTTTATCTCTAAAATGCAAGTGTCATTTACAATCTGGAAATGTCCATTTCGGAATTTATAATTCCAATCTATTGTTAGTGCTCTCCACTCACTGATTAATGACATGCAATCAATGTTACGCCATTGATCTCTCATTGTTATTTGATAAGAAAATTATTCCCGATTAACATTTATTATCATTTGCAACGTAATACAGACACAGAAGTCAAATTCAATTTTCAATCAAGGTATAATTACATAGAGTTTGAAGAACAAAGGAGAGTGAGAGATAATTTTAAAAGCTTATAACATTCATTCATGACAAACACCAAACAAGAGATAGAGAGGGAGTATAAATTAGCTGTTAATTGAATAAGTCTATCCGATTACTTTGGAGTCACAATAGAAACGGGTCAAGTTAATTTATACCCTGTGAAGAGAGCTTGATACACCCCCAGGTTAAAGAACAATAGGGTTTGACGTCGGAAACTACGTTGCCGATTTGCATGAGAATCGGACGACGTCCGTCGTCGTCGTCAGAATACCCTCCCATCTCATACCCTTAATGTCCTTGCAGATTTAAAACAGTTTAAGTCGTTAGAAACTAATATCTAACTTTATGGTGGTGGGGGAGATTTTTTTTTTTGCTTCACTCTCTCTTCTTCTTCAGTCCATAAATTATCATCGAACCGGCGGCGGGCGTCCGGGCAATTTGAAACCCATTTCAGTTCGCCGAGGATATATATTGGAAATGCCAAACGTTTCGTCCCTTATACTATCTCTTATGTGCAATTAGATTTGATTTAATTTCCCATTCCAGAGTCTATCTATCTATCAGAGAGAGAGAGGGACTCTCTCATAATTCAAAAAGAACCTTTCATAAACACACGCCTCAAAGATTTATTAAAGAATAAAGAATTCATTCTTAACTTAATTTTTCCATTATTTATCTATCAATCTCTGTCCTTTTTTTTTACTCTATCGTACATATTTGTAATATAGAGTGATCGTTATGAAAAGTGACAGAGAGAGAAAATGATATAAAAAGAAAAATATCTGATAATAATATTTATAATTTTTCTCAAGAATTAAAGGCTTAAGAGTTTTGCAAAATGTGTTTATGGGATGAGTAGGCATGGGTGGGTGTTGAAATAATCTGTTTATTCACCAGCTATAAATCCTGGTAGAGACATGAATAGAAAAAAAAAAATAATTATAGAATATACAACCCAATTTTAAAATAAAATGTACGTAGAACTACACAATGGATTATGTGAACACCTAATAAGGACGTAATCAACAGTAAGATATCGACGACCATCAAGACGAAAAATGAGCAAAACAAAATGAGGATAGAAAAAATGAAAAAAGGGCACAACAATGAAATACGAGAATTTATGGATACATTGTACAATGGATACTTCCGTCATTTTTATTTATTTGTAATATTTTTTTTTTTATTAGTCTTTTCGGCATAACGATACTCACATATTTAATTATACGATATATTAGGGGGTCCAGGCACATTTATTTATATCATTAGTTAGTAAAATGATTCTGATTTGTTTTGTTTTTTTCCTTTCATTTTTCTTCACTTTTAATTTGATTGGATTTAAGGGTACATAAGTAGAACCAAAGGATGACCTCCGGGTCCAAAGTCGGACCTAAGTCGGCTTACAGTGCTCTAAATCGGACCTATTCAGGGCCTGAAGACTATAAGGAGGTCTTAAATTTCGACTCAGGGATTTATTTAAAAATTAAATATCAAATAGTTCAGCACTCTTGCGAAAGATGGCAGGCTAGTCTAACAGCCGATCCCCTATTAGCCTATATCTGACTTATATGTTATATATCTTTATGCTTTTATAAAATATACATAATATATAATAACATTTATAAAGTATTCATTGTAAAAAGATCAATGAAAATCAACCAAATGAAATAATTACAGTATTAGCTATCTTTCTGACATCTCTTGGCAAATTTTCGTAAGAGGTTTTTTTTTTTTTTTTTGCTTTTTTTTAAAGACATACAATGCTAATTATCGGGAAGAACATGCGAAACAGCTTCTTCGCTCTCGCCCCCCCCGTCTTAAGGAACAGACAGTGAGAAGCAAAGTTGAACTATAGACATGAGCCTTGATTATAGGCAACCAAACGCACAAATGTTGAATTGGTTGCAAGAATCAAAGGGGCCGAGTGTCTTTTGGGCCCTTTGGCGTTTTGGTTGGATCCCCTTAGGACTTCTCCAAGCTTGTTACACTAGACACGACGTACTACCAATTTTTATTTTTTGGTATTATTAACCCATCATCCAACTAGATTGTCAAATAAATCATTTATTTTATCTAATTCCAAAACGTTTCGGTTGGTGATCTCAATCAAAACCTAAAATGTCATATTTTTTTTTTTTAATTAATGAATTATAAAATTCTTTATTATTCGTTATAATTAATTAACCCAGCATCCAACTACTTGTTGGAATCTTTCTCAAAATGCCAAAATAGTATCTCATCGTCTTAACAAAGACAGGGGAGAGCCTTAAATGTAATAACAATAAATTTTATTAACACTTAACAACACAGGACTATTAATGAAGGGTTGGATAGTCATTTTAATTAGCAAAAGAGAACAGTGAGTCATTTAATTGTGTTCGTTTATTCGTCTCTCATCTTGACAAGTTCTCTTTTTCATTCTCACCTGGTGTTCTTCGTTCTTATTATAAAATTTAATAAAAGAAAATTCTATGTTATAACGATAAGAATAAATGGGAATTAGTTATGAATTTTTAAAAAGGATTAAAAGCAAATATCAATTAAATTTTATGTATTAATAGAAAGGAGTTTATATAATACAGAAGAATATTATATAGAAATTAATAAAGTAATATCGACAAAATAAATGTTTTTCACGGTTAATATTCATTTATAATAAATTTCATTTATTCATAATATAAAATAATTTTCTCTTAAGTTATTAGACAGGGAAAATGTTTAACACCTAATATTGTTTTTATATGTGATATTATATTACAAATTAGGAGAGTTGTTTGAAAATTAAATCAATTATAAATTATATAAGGCCTTTGGTATTAGAGTTAGACGAAATTTAATTCAATTTTCAAAAGTATTAGAAGAGAGAGGTGTTATCCTCGCAAAGGGTTTAAAGGGCTTATTGTCTTGTCTCAAGTTAATACCTTTTTGGGTACACCATATTGACTTTACGATAAATAACGATATGTATCTATGATGAGATTGTGTGTATTTGGACTTGACCATCAAGATACAGTATAAACATTTTACGATTATGGGGGGTTTTATAAGTAACAAAATTATTTATAATACATCAAGATAAAAGCCAGTGATTTTAAATATCTTTTGTGTTTTAACGTGAGTGATGATTTTTTTGCAAGATTATGTTGTTAATGACTTATTTAATACGAGTTTATATTTATTCCTTGTAATTAAATTTATTGTATCTTATTTTGTTAAATTTTATTATTATGTAAATTAGCAGTCGGAAGTTTGATTAAATCTAAAACCCTTATTAATTACACGACTTATAAACATAATTAAAATTGAAAATGAATTTACACTTCAGTGGCAAATTTCTAATTAATTTTATTTTTATTTTTCAATAAAATAAAAATTCAAATAGCTGTGGAAAATGGGCAAAATAAATTCTATTTTTAATTATCCCACTTCTTGTTGGAACTTACTAATGTAAAATGAAAAAAAAAAAAATCAAGTCAATCAGTCAACCGTTCCGGAGATATAAATTATTTAGTAAAAAAAGTAAAAATCGAGAGAAATTCTGGATAAATGTTTATAGGCCCACGGGCTTGGTGTAGGGGTTAGCGTGCTAACCTCGTATACCAAAAGTCGCGGGTTCGGACCGCAGGCAGTCCAATGATTTTATTTAAGCCATTTGGTATCCAAATGGCTTAAATAAGAATGCCTGGACCCCCAATATGATATGTTTATTGGGTAGTGCTGATTCAAATAATGTCATCAGTTTTGCCCCATCAGGCATAGTATAGATATGGGGAAAAATAAATTTTAATAGAAAATTTGTTCTAATGGGACTAAAGTTTTTTAAGGCGTCACCGCTTAAAAATATGCAGAAAGTTAAAATATATAGAAATATTCATGGGCGTAACTAGGGGGGTGCCGGGGGGGGGGGGGGCTGCCCCTCCCACAGAAGGCTCGTGCCCCCCCCCCCCAGAAAGTTCCTTGCCCCAAGAAAAATTGAGAAAATATGGAACTTTCCAGACCACCGGAGGATAGCTGGTCCCATGCCCCCCCCCCCCCAACCAAATTCTCTACTTCCGCCCATGGAAATATTCCAGTTCCAATAAAATCTGAGGTGATTTTAGGGGTGAAAAATATGGCTAAAATTTAAAAAAAAATCGAATTTTTTCAGTTTTTTTAAATTTTTGAAACGCCTAAAAATTTTTTATTATCCCTGAATGCAGAAATCATGTATTCGCGATATTCTGTAGTTATTTAATTTTCCAAAAATCATTCGTTCGTGCTAATCGGTTAACTATTAACAGAATTATAAACAAAATGGCAAAAAATTATCCAACTTAATTTGAGATTCTTCCTCATGAGGAAGGAAACGGCAACCCACCTCAGCATTATTCCCATGAAATTTACCCATCAGTGTAACACAAAGTGTCAGATTTGACATTAATGACTGGAGAGAGATACAGATATCGACATTGATAGTTTTAACCTTACAGATGAATTATCGACAATTCTCACACGACCAATTGAAATACCGAAATTTACCCTAAAAAAATAATTGGTCCACCAGTTATCTTTTTATTTTTTTTTTCATCCCATTGTTGGAACAATTACGGAAATATATTTTTTTTTTTTTTTTTTTTTAAAAACATTCACACTTTTTTCTCATTCACACTCACACTCACCCACACATTCATACAGTCTTTTCGGCAACTTAGGCCATATAAGACTTTGACGATAACGTTATTTATGAATTTATATATATTAGGGTCCAGGCATTTTATTTAAGCCATCTGGTATCCAGATGGAAATATTTATTTAACAGGATCAGTAAATTTTTTCACCTAAATCCATTGATATCGTTTGAATCTTTAAAATGTTTTGTTATCAGAGATATTTTATCTTTATGCGAGAAGCCATTAAATCTCCCTTTCGTTTAATTAAAAAGTCATTTTAACTTAATTTATTTTTTAAATCAAACTAAAAATCTAATCAAAAGTAAATCTCGTTTTTTTTTTTCTTTTTGAAGAGAAAGCGAGCAGATTTATTTTTTGATTGTAAAGTAATTTATAACATCTACTTGGATATCCATTTTCATATATTAAGTGAGATATGTTTTTAATGCAAGCAAGTAATTAAGGATGCTGGGGGTGTTCTTATGTTTCAATGTTCATTCGAATATTGTATTTCGAAAATGGATTATAATAATAACAATAAGTGAAATAGAGAATAATGCAGTAGACCATAATTAATTAATAGACTAAATAAAAACGAAAATAGTATTTTCAGAAATATAGTAGCTAAGTGTTGTTTCAATAAATATGAGTATACTAGCTGTGCCGTCCGTCTCCTAAGTTCCGTTCACCTTTCTACTTTATAAAAAAAATATTTTATTTAATAAATATAGTATATCGGATATTATCTATTGTAAAATTAGTGAATAAAGTCACTATTCAGTATTCCTTTGTCTTTCGGTTTAGTTCAGACCATATCTATTTTTTACCTGGAAAGTATTCCGAAGTTAATTAAATTTTTACAGGTTATTTGGGTGTACAAGTGCCTGATCTGCTCGAGAGTCCAGCCTTGAGATTAGTCAACCAAACCAATAGTTTTAAAATAAATAATTAATCTTTTTTTAATGTAACTGAAGGGGAAAAGCTAGTTTTAAGATAACACAAGCTAAGCATTTTGGTTGCCTAAGCTCAAAGCTCCTCTTTCGAGCGTATCAGGCACTTGTGGACCTCTCTGTACTCAAGATTCTAAGTTTTCGACCTCGAGGACCCTGGGCTAACTTGAGGGGAGGGGGGGAAGTTCAAAAACGTCAAAATTTTAAAATTTTCAGGTTTTTGCTTATATTTCGTAAACAAACCATATATTGTGCAACATAATATGTAGTGAATTCAATTTGGTAAAATTTGGTTGATAAATCGAAATGGTAGACTCAAAAAACGAAAAAACGAGCTACGGCCGATCAAATTTTCTATTTTTTTTTTTTTTTTTTATACATTTCGAGTAACTTTGTTTTCGGTTAATATTGGGTTACTATAGCATACAAAATATGCTTAGTTTACAAGATATAAGCAAAGAACTTATTAATTTTAAACTGATAACCTCTGGCTCTAGTTGAAACATTATGCTTTAATAGGAGAATTAAATTCTCCTATTAAAGCAAGGAACTGAAAAAAGACCAAAAATGTTAAGGTTTTTGCTCCTCCTTTCCCCAAGTTAGCACAGGGTCCTGGAGGTCAAAAAATTAGGATTGATATCCTTGAGTAACCCCAAATAACCTGTAAAAATTTAATTGATCGGAATACTTTCCAGCTAGCCTCCTATTTTTCATTATATTGACTGGACTAGTTAGCCCTGAGAAAGTGTGAGACGGGAATACGTAACGCCAGCGACGGAAAATTATTTTTTATTTTCACCTGATTTTCCATGATTCATTAGAAAATTTTCGATTAAGTGAGAGTTGTCTAGTTAAAATGAAAACGAATTATTTCAAAGTAGGTCTATTGTAAAGTAATTCAATCTGATAGTGGAGTTTCAAAAATTCGGATAAGCCTATACAGAGAAAAGGGCTGAGCTTTCTTCTAATATCTCCTTTGTGATTAGATGAAGATTTGCGACTTGGTTAGAGACTAATCGAGTTTGCAGGTAGGGAAGTTTCTTTTCCCAGGTGTCTTGGGGGTCGGACAATTTATATTCATTGAATAGTGAAGCAAGTATAATTAATAAGGCAGCAATGAACCCCCGATACACTATTAGACTAACAAACACTACTCAAAATAAAGATGACGCATATAAGAAGTGTTTACTGCTTTAATCAATTATTTTTGAAATTATTTTCTTAACTAAGTAATCGAGAGTGGTTTTGTTTCTAAGTAATAGAAGGCCATCAAAACGCCCTCTTAATAGAGATGAAATATTTTATTTTTATACTCCAACGCACTCATTCTTAATGTCTTCAAATAAATAAAAATAATTAAAGAATAAATAAAAGTAATGAAAAGTATTAAATACTATCCTAGATGATTATTTATTTATTTTTATTTATTATGAATCAACTTAGAAAATTTTTTTAATTAATCAAGAGTTTTAATTAAGATTAAAGATAGGAATTTTTTTGCGATACATTTTTTTAAGTCTTTTATTTTTAATTTGAAAAAAGTTTTAGTTTTTTATTTTTTATTTCTTAATCAAGATTGGACGAAAAATATTTTTAAAATAATTCCTTAAATTAATAAAATGAGTGTTAGCTAAAATTATAGTAAGAAATCCGAAGGTTTTGTAATCATAATACTAATAATAATAATAGCCTTATTCAAAATTCTTTTCCATATCCCCCTAAATTTTTTCTCGGATTTATAACCACGCCCAAGAAGAATAAATAAAAAAATTTGAATTTATTTTGTCAATAAAGAAAATAGAAAAAGGCTCAAGAACGAATTTTTATTTTGAAAAATTTCAATAAATTGAATGACCTGAATACAAATTATAGCTATAATGTATCCACTCATTATCTGTGGATATATATATGTATATTAGCACTATGATAAAACTCAACTCCATTGAGTTAGGCATCCGAAATGGCACACGCACACTATAATCTACCTCACGCAAAAACGGCATGTAGCTTGGGATGCCTAGCGCAATGGCGTTAGTTTTATGAACAATGAAATGTATATCTATCACGGGAATTTATTAATGAAAAAATAGTTTATTTTTTTTATTTCGTTCTCTCCCTATTAAAATCATCTAATGAATTTTTAATTAAAAACAGAACAGGAATCAATTATTGTCACCACTTCAGGAGATAAAGGACAATAAATTAATTAAATTTCATATTATTTAAATTTTCAATTTTAAAATCAATTCAAAGTCCTTTTTTGCTCACTGATAAAATCATTATTATGATTTTGGAATTTATTTCAAAGTTATTTTTTTTTTTTTTACTCTATTCACAATAAACAAATTGGAATTGTTTTTTGGTTCTCCCCGTCTCTCGTAAAAGACAAAAAAAAGCTCGTAATTGATACGAATTCCACTTGAAAACACTCTCGAAACTTAAGGATCTGTTTTCCGTTTTAATGCCTCCTTTAATTCTTGTAGTCACAAAAAAAAAGCCCAAACCTGTTCTTAAATAAACGGAATAAAAGTGTTTTATGTAAGAAATCTAGCCCGTCTAAAAGTTGATTAATTCATCTTAAAAAAAAAAAAAAATAATACAACAAATCCCATCTAAAGGCGGGGACGCAATTAATGTGAAAATGAGAAAAGTTAATCTTATCAAGATGAAGGAAATTCTTTGAAGTTTGATTTTAATAAAAATAATTTTCGGCCATTGGGAAAAAAAGCTTTTTTTTCAGGGCCAGAAAGCATTCAAAGAAAAAAGGAAACGGACTGGGTCAATTCCCTGGGCCTCCGAGCACCGAGAGGCAATTTCCTGAGTCCCTTGGTCCCTTCCAAGGGACCAAAGGGCTTTAATGCCTCCCTCTTGCGTCATTCGATAAATGCAACCCGCGGAGAATAGAGCTACTTGGTGCCCCACACCAAACAAACAGTTATTTACGGGAGAAAAAAAAGACAAATTACGAGTAAACATCCAAGTATCAAGGATACGTTTTTTTTTTTTTGCTTCTTCAATTTCTGATTTCATCTTAAAATATATCTCTATTTTTTCCCTTTTTTTGCATTTTATAATCTTAGAAGGAAAGGAAGATGTTATCTTGTTTATTATACGAAATAATGAGGTCCTATGAAACATGAGAAGGTCTTGGATAAGTTTGTTTTGGTGTGCGATCTCTCTCTAAATTAAAGTGTACGATATTTTTATTTAATTTGGTAGAGATTATTAAATTTTTGTTTTAATGGAATTTATATAATAACTTTTATATACATATTTATAAACGAGTAAGCGATATATAGATATATGAATTTGTAAACCCCATTAATTGAATTTTTTTTTTTTAATATAAATAAAAGATGATATTCCAGCTTTTTACTATCTCTTACCTATATATCGGTATGTATATATAAAGAGAGAAAGTATTGGTTTCATATAAAAAATTCGATGTCGAGATTTTGATGGATATACACGTTTTAAGGTCCCTCCAAAAAAATGGTTTTCGCCACATGGTCTGTTTGTGAACAAAATATCTCAAGAACGAAAAGAGCTAGAAGGTTGAAATTTTATATTTACGTACACCCCTGGCACGTGACACGAATCTTTTGAACAAAATCGGCCAAAAAGTACTAGTACTTTACCGATGTAATTTTTCAGTTTTTTTCGTATTTCTCAAAATTCGCTTCAACGATTTTGTTTAAAATTCAAAAATCAATTATTTTTTAGATGCTCTTTAAAATGTATATTCTCATTTTTCCATTGAAATCTTTTGTAGAACACTTTACTCTTGTACTTCATAGGAAAGATAGGAGAAATGGTTGCTATGGTAACAAAATATAAATATTTTCCCATACTTATAAATTGTACATATTGAAATTCGAATGTACCGAACTGTCGGAAACTAAATATATGTCGACACCAAAAATCTGGTGTTACAAGCACAGCACACAACTTTCTTTTATCTTGGGTAATCGAAAGTTGTGTTCCGTGCTTGTCACACCAGATTTTTTTTGATAGTGGGGAATCATCAATTTAAAAAAAAGCAAACGTGTGGGGACCCCCGGCAGGAACGTAGTTCCTCACGCCCTTTCTTCACCTCAGAATATAATTTAATATGAATATTATTTAATTTCATCCTCTTAACTCATTCCTTCATACTTTATTTTGTTAACAGACAGACAGATCATTTTGTGGGACCAACTTTTTTGAACTCAGAAGTCCTCAAAACGTGTATTTTCTTTAAAATTTGAACATAAAATTTTTTTAAATTAATCCAATAGATTTTTATATATAGGCCTATTTAAATGAGAAAATAAAAAACGATAAGATATTATTTTTGTTTTAAATTTTCCTGACTTTATTTTAAATTTATTGTTAGCTAGAGGGTGAATTGTTTAACCATCGCCATCATTCGTGGTTCGTTTATCCGGGCCAGGTGGTGGTGATTCATGTCGACAGGCAATTAAGACATCGGAATGTGCTCTCTTCGCCACTTAGTTGGCACCCTCCGGCAAACACCGAAAAAAGGAAAACTTTATCCCCAAATGGCTTAGTAAATCCACTGAGTCACACCCCCTAAGGAACGCCCTCAACTAAGAGAATAAATACAACATCTAACAACCCTATGGGGAAACAAAAGCAATTTAAATTACCATTACTATCATAAAACAACAGTTAATAATTTTTATAAATTCAAATTAACTCAACATGAGTTAAAGATATTTTAGGGTGTTAATATAGGAATATATCTTTAAAGTCCCTATACGTTTGTTGAAACAATGAGTGCTTTGTACTGTACATGGAGAAAAATTGCTTTTACTCAGGGTAAAATAAATTGTTAAGACTAAAAAGTGCTCAAGTTATATAGAGTTTCTCTGGATGGGCTTGATTTAAAGGGGAACGGGAGCGAAGTGGTTACTTATGTTTTTCCGATAAGAGGGCGTTGTGTGTCATAAAAAGTATGCCCAAAAAATCAAGTAATTCAAAAATTTGCCAAGAGATGGTAGCTAATAATATTTAATGCATTTAGTACTTTTAACAATAATTACTTTATAAATGATATTATATATTATGTATATGTATATTATTTATAAAAGCATAAAAATATATAAATATAGGCCAGATATAGGCTAATACTATATCGTCTGTTAGACTAGCCTGCCATCTATTGCAAGAATGCTGAACAAATTTGACAGTTGGTTTTTAAATAAATCATATAAGCGAATTTTAAAAAATTTTTAATTAATATTTGATTAATAATAACAATAAATCCTTTTTTAAATTTAAAAAATTTAAAGATTATTGGGACAGAATGTTTTTTTTTTTTTTGTCTTTGCTTGAAAACAAAAAAATTAATTTCGATAATTTTTTAATAAGTGATTAAAAGAATTATAGCTCGATGTCCCAATAATCTCTTATGAATTTAATTAATTTAAAAAAAAAACGCATTGAAAAATTCCTTATAATAGTCTAGTTTTTTTTAAAGTACGTTTAGACGTCGCTCCAGAACCAAACAAAAGGTCGCTTTTAGCGAAAATTCTTCATTTGAGAAAAATAAATTTAAATTAATCCTTGTTTATAAATAAAAATATACGAAAATATGTACTATAAGTTTGATATGTTTGTGCTTGACATTTGGCAAAATTGCACCCCCTGGAGTCGAACCAGGACCTCCACGTTTCGCGGCGGGTGGACTACCCTTATCCTAGGGCGCCGGCCCAATAAGCACAACAACTCGCATCCGCCTATTATACTAATGAAATTAAAAGTTCATTGCCTAGAGAAAGATCTTGAAATCTGCAGTCCACCCGTCGTGAAAGCGTGGAGTCCTGGTTCGACTCCAGGGGGTGCAATTTTGCCCAATCTTAAGCACAAACATATCTCGCAAACTTGCCATCTTAAACGATATATTGACTGGCTAATGAACAGTCTATTTGAGCATTGATTGAAAAATTCCATCCTTTTCCAAACATGGCTCTACCTAGTTAATATAAATATTAAATTCTTTATAATTTATTCATTTTGAGGAGAACCATATTGCTCCGAAACGTCAAATCGGGGGGATTTGGCGGGGGGGAGAGGCCTGCCGAAAAAAATATTCAGTTTTATGGCCCTAGGGACTGCAATGACGACCATCTCTCGGATTTAGATATAAATGAATACTCTTTATATAGATCTCTATATAGAGATTACGCGTAAAAATAAAAATGTTTTTCAAGCAAAAAGTTCTCAAATTTTAGATATGAGATTTTTTTTTGTTATTTAATATTAATATCAGGTTTCCAATTATATTTTTTTAGCACTTTGATAATTTTTTTTTCTCTCTCTTATTATAAAACAAAAAATAAATAAATTATATAGGAAAATGTAATGTTTATTAAAATATATAAAATTCATATGAAAATTTTATTTAGAAAAAAATGAGGCCAGGTAGTAAAATATAAAAAAAAAAGCAAAATCCATTCGTCTATATTATTAACAAATTTGAAAAGAAATTGACTTTCTAAAAAAAAATGTTTCGTTTTGTAATTTATTATATGACTATCCGCGCCGTCCGCTTTGGATGCATCCCTTCGCCAATTTTGTGGTAGTCAAACCAGTTTATTCCATCATAGGCGAGGTGAGGATCAATCCCGATTACAAGAAAGGTCAAACGAAACTTGGCCTGGATTGGCTGCTTAGGTTAAAATCATTTTTTTGCAAAACTTTATTTTTTCCGCGTCTTTGTTTTTTTTTTTTTTTTTTTTTCGTTTATCTTAATATCTCACGGCACCCCGTTGCCATTCTAGTGGCACCCTTGGGTGCCGGGGCACACCGGTTGGGAACCACCGATATAAATAAATAAAAAAGGGAGTTCTTAAAGAGAAGATCACTCTGACATTATATCAGATCAATACCTTTCATTTATTTTAGTTTTCTTGGATTAAAATAAAATAAACATCTTATACACCAATAACTTCTTTAGCGAAGTCCGAATGTCTATATATTTCTTATATTGTTTGGTAAGAAAAGTTGTTATTCTTTTTTTTTACAATTCGAGTCAATAAATTTCCTTTATTGGGAAGGAACAAGGATTCGGTTGCCGCGCATGTTTGTGAACCTGAAATAAACAGGAAACGTAGGATGCACGAACGACGATTTATTTGAGTTCGTTTGGCAACGAGATGATATTTCACGTTGAATCAACAAGTATATTCTATTCGAAAGAGAGAGGGAGAGTGAGGGGTAGGAAACTCTATGATGATGAGGGGTGTTTGGAGAGATGGGGGTGTTATCGAGTTGCATATTGTTTACTATGACTATCCCCTACCGAAAAGGAATATCCAACAAAAGGGCGGGGAGATAAGGAGACAAAGGCAAACAAACAACGTATTATAAATATGATAAGCCCCTTATGTTTGTTTTAAACTCGAGTAGAAATGGATAATAAATACAAACTATCCACTTTATTAAATCAAAAAATCAAAAAGCCTCTGGCCATATATTTATTTTAAAATAAATAAATTTCCCTTTTTAAAGGGTATGTAAATATGGTGATGCGTGTGATACAAGATTTCTTCTATTTATATTTATTTTTGTGACCATTTGTATTCAGAATTCTATAAATTTATTTGTATAAAACACTCTGTTATTCAATTACGTTGTTCAATCTTGTTTTCTGATTTTATTTTTGAATCTGGATTATATAAAGTATAAATATGACCAGATAAAAATAAAACAAAAATAAGAATTTCCCCTTGAACATAGACAACCCAATTGTATAAAGCAAATGTAGAATGGCGCAACACTAACATTTATTTAAAATAATATGTAGTAGCCAGGGGCGCCGGAACGAATTTAAATCAGGGGGGGGCAAAAAATTTTTTTTTAGAAAATTATAATTATTTAATATGTTCCAATAGTATAAAACAAAAACAAATCTACTATAAAACTTTAATTTTAAATAAAATCACAATTTTAATAAAATTAAAATTTTAAAAAATTTGCTAGTGATTTTATCAAAAATTTTTGGAAAAAAATTGAAAAAAAATGAATTTCTTACTCTTTTAATTTTTTTTTAATTTGAGATTTTATTTTTCAAAAGTAAAAAATATATCATTTTTAAAAATAAATGAAATAAAAGAAGAAATTTTGCCCCCCCCTCTGCCCCCCCCTATAGGATGCCAGGGGGGGGCAATGTACCCATGCCCCCCCCCCCCAGTTCCGGCGCCTATGGTAGTAGCTAGTAAATAATAATAATAATAATAATAATACGATTATCGGAAGCCTTATATGGTACACTAGCAAAAATGTACTCTCAAAAAAAAAAAATTATTATTTATTATAGTAATTAAAAACAAATCGATAGGCCCCCTCGGCACCTCCTTATATACGCCCGGGGCGAAGCAAAGGTTGCGGGGGGGGGAGCTAAGATACGGTACGCTACTGGATAGAATTTGAATTTAAGATTAAGGTCTACAGACACTGTAGATATAGTTGATACAGGACAAATGAGTTTTTTATATAGTGTATAGATAATGTCTTTTTATATGCTTGCAGTCATTCAATACGAGTGTATTCACTTAAGTAACACCTTGCTACTTCAAACGATTTCCACGAAAAATTTCACTGATATAGGCCTGCTTTTAAAGAACATAACTAATAGTTGATTTTTGAATTTTAAACAAAATCGTTGGAGCAAATTTTGAGAAAATCGAAAAAAACTGAAAAAGTACAGTGTGGGACAATATTAAGTCCCACCCATGGTTTTCTACTTGTGATTATTTAATTATTAAAAAAAAAAATATTATACAATTTTTAATGGAAACTTTCATGGTTCAAACCTAGAAAATTTCCACTAAAGATTTTCATTTTCTTTTATAAAAACAATGAAATAATCACAAGTAGAAAACGCTAGGGTGGGACTTAATATTGTCCCTCCCTGTACATCAGTAAAGTACTAGTACTTATTGCCGATTTTGTTTAAAAGCTCACGATTTCAGGGGATGCCTAACTAAAATATAAAATATCAACCTCGTCATTTCCTTCATGCTTAAATATATCCACACACACAGACCAATTTGCGGGACGCACTTTTTTAGACTCAGGGGACCTCAAAACATGTATATTTATCAAAATCTCGACATCGAATTTTTGACATGATCGCAATACTTTCTCTCTATATATATTTCATATATAGGGTAAGAGAAAGTAAAAACTAAATATAAATGAAATAAACCCACGGAAAGCTGGCAGCGCAGCTAGTCATTTTTCACTATCATGAATTGAATGAATTCTTCTGTATTGTCGATTTTATCATTTAAACTTAAAAGAATTTAAGATCCATTTGCTAGAAAGGCCTTGACCTAAATACGAGAACTCTCCTTATCAATTTTCAATTGGTTAATTATTAATTATCTCACTGGGTTATAATTATCATATCCTAGATAAACAGGGTGAGAGAGAGAGTAGGTACGTTAATAACTGAGTGAGTGAATTGACGCGGAATAGTCCCCTTATGACCAATGACCGGAGCTAATTAAGCGCATAACTCGGTTTATCAAGATGTTAATATATTAAGGGCCATGTATTTGTAGCCCTTAATGATTGATTCACCCTTCGTCGTCCCTAAAGTAACGACCCCATCGACCCTCTCACTCTCTCTCTCTCTCGACTATCCCTTTTTCGTGGTAAATGGATTGATTAGTCCCGCTTGCCATCGTTGACACTCACCCTCTAGTTCACACCCCAATTTTCCACTGAAACAAAGCGGGGGGGGGGGGGGTCGAAAATCAAAAGCCAAAAAGCGTTTTATCAATCGGATAGAAATTAGAGGTTTCAAAAATATAATCAAAATCACAAATTGGAATTGTTACGATTTATATATTGAATTGTTAAAAGAATTAGAAAATGAAATTTTGATTAAAAAATTTGTTAGAACTGTGATTTACTAATTTTATCCTCTTCAAAACTATTCTAAAGATGATCCTTCAATATTATCATCACCAGATAACCTATTTCACTAAATTCCATCAATTTTTAATTAAAAGAGAGAAGCAGATAGCGAGATTTTAGCGAATCATTCGATTAGGGGAGTAGCAACGGATAATAGTTTATAAATAAATGATGAAAGAAAATAAGATAGCCACAAGCAAATTAACAATAAATTGTTTTATTTATTCTACTGAAGTTTCGGTCAATTTTTAGATATACATGTTTTGAGGTCCCTGAGTTCAAGAAAGTGGGTCCCGCAAATTGGTCTGTCTGCCTGTGTGTCTGTGTGTAACGATATTTTTAACATGAAGGAATTGAGCTACCCGAATGAAATTTTATATTTAAGTTAGGTACCCTGCTGGACAAAATAAGCTTTTGAACAAAATCGGCCAAAAAGTACTAGGATGTATTTTTTTAGTTTTTTTCGATTTTCTCAAAATTCGCTTCACCAAAATTGTTTAAAATTCAAAAATTATTTATTTTTTACATGATGTTTAAAAAGTATATCAGTAAAATTTTTCGTGAAAATTGTTTGAAGTATAATTTACTGATGTAGGCCTATTTCAGATTTTTCAAATTCATTTTCCAGCTCTTCCTTCCATTGAGCCTATGTTAACTTCCTATGGGGATTTGTATGTTAATTTCGATTCAAAAGGGTCCCCTTTGGAACGTTTTACACATTTAAAAAAAAATTTTCCAATTCTTAGGAAATTTTGCATTTATTTAGGATTATCTATTGTGTATAAAATATCAAAATATGAGATTAAAATTTTGAAAAATAACCATAGTTTATTTCAAGCAGTCAACATTTAAAATGCAAGTTTGAAACTAAGGTGCAATGGGAAACTAAATGTATTCGACACCAAAAATCTGGTGTGAACAGCAAGATGTACAACTTTCTCTTACCGAAGGGTAAGAGAATGTTGTGTGCTGTGCGCCATTCACTCCAGGTTTTTTATTTTGTTAATCCAACTTCATTTTTCAATATCTTTAATTAATATATAGAATCGCCTTTTTTGTTTTACAATTCGAAATTTTTTTTTTTTTTATCAATATTATCTACTATAAATTTCCGATAACAAATGAATAAATGGTTATTAAAAAAAAATAAATAAATAAAAAACGATGAAAAAATTTCTGCATATTTTTATAAATAATAATTAAGCGTAAAAAATAAATATCTGATAAAATACATGAATAAGCAGAGAGGGATTTTATAATTATAAAAAAATATATATATATTTTCAATGATTATACTAGATGATACGTTTCAAGTTTTTATAGGTGGAATAATTACAATTGGTGAGGATGAAAGCAATATTAAAATGAGAATAAAGTGTATTATTTCATCAATAAAAACTTGAAACATATCACCTAGTGTGCAATTTAAAATTTTATTTAATACAATGTTTCAACTAGGGCCTACGGTAGAAAAATATAGATGCACATTTATAATAACAAATAAAATATTTATTTAATACTTTATTCTTTCTCACTGGTTCCATAAATTATTTAAAATAGATGAAAAAATAATTTTTGATTTCGAAATTGCTAGTGAAAAATAAAGATATGTTTACGATTATGGACTAGACTTAGATACTCTAAAAAAAAGTTTAATAATTGTAATGATTGTAATCTCGAAAGATTCATTTGATAGAACGAAATAAATTTGATGGAAAATTGTATTAAATATAAAATACACGTTCCTTGAAGCGACATGACCATGTTTCCAATAGTTAAGCCCTAACAGATAACGAGGATCATATAAGACAAGACATGAAAAACAGCCCGAGGTGGAATAAAGAAGTGAAACTTTAGTAAGAAAAAAAAAAAAAAACTTCATCACTTTCTGGATTATTATATAGACTAGACTTATAAAAAAATATATTTTATATTATTCTGTGTTTTATCAGAATATAGATTATTAGGTATTAAAAAAAATAAATAAATTTAAAAATACACTATGGAAACTGATAAGAGAAATTTCTTTAAGAATTTTAAAGGGTAGTTTATACCCGTTCAAAAATATTATTAAATCTCTTAATATCCATAATTCAAATATAGCGGATAACTCTTATCCTCAAATTAAGAATAATTTGTCATATCAATATTAAATTAACTAAATCAAGTAGCTTCTTTCTTGGTCGACTCAAAAGATGGTAATTAAGAATAAAAAAAAAATTTTTAAATAATTTTAAGCTACTTGATTTGGTAATTTAATTAGATATACTGGTCTGCACTAAAAATAAAAATAAAAATCTTGTGTGACTGATCGCACAGCATTACCTTTGGTAATAGAAAGTTGTGTTTTGTGCTTGTCACACCAGATTTTTTGTATCGACATATATTTAGTTTCCGACAGTACGGTACATTCGAATTTCAAGATCTAAAATTTATAAACATGGGAAAGCCCACGGGGCTTGGAGTAGTTGGTAGCGTGTCTACATTCTATACCGAACGTCGCGGGTTCGGACCCCAGGCAGTCCGATAATTTTATTTAAGGCATTTGGATACCAAATGACTTAAATAAAAATGCCTGGACCCCAATATGTATAATAATCATTAACGGCGGATATCGTTTAAAGTCTTAAATAGCCTAAGTTGCCGAAAAGACTGTGTGAATGTGAGTGTGAATGAGAAAAAAGTGTGAATGTTTTTTAATAAAAAAAAAAAACATGGGAAAATATTTATATTTTGTCACCATGGCAACCATTTCTCCTATCTTTCCTATGAAGTACAAGAGTAAACTGGTCTTCAGAAGATTTTAATGGCAAAATGAGAATATACATTAGAAAGAGCATCTAAAAAATAATTGATTTTTGAATTTTAATCAAAATCTTTGGAGAGAATTAAAAAAAAAAAAAAAAAAAAAGAAAAAGTACATCAGTAAAGTACTTGTACTCTTTTGCCGATTTTGATTAAAAGCTTATTTTAAAGCCTTAGGTGGTTGATGTCTAACTTAAATATAAAATTTCAACCTCCTAGCTCAATTCCTTCATGCTTTAAATTGAACACACACACACACACAGACAGACCATGTCGCGAAAACCGCTTTTTTTGATTCAGGGGACCTCAAAACGTGTATATCCATCAAAATTTTCGACAATGAATCCAATACTTTCTATCTCTACTGAAGATGGTCAGGTGTTAGGCCGGCCGAAATATTTGCTAATATATGGATTAAGGCGATTTCAAAGAAATTTGCGGTTTTATTTCTCCCGTTTAATTAAGTAATGAAACAACTAAGTTGATTTGATTAAAAATTTATTTAAATAATTTAATCAAATCAGATTTTTTATTTGTTAATTTACTACACACAACCCAAATAACAAACGAATTTATCGGTTAATTGTTCAAGTCAGTTACTCTCTAGGAGTTTGGGTTGACTACTTTCCATCATTCAATCATTAAATAATATCAATATGAATGAAAATTTGTCCGTAATTCATGAAATTAATCAAATGGAAAGCTTACAATTTTACAATGCTAATTATAAAGCCACTTAGATCAATGAGTATGTCACTAAAAAATTACCTCAGGTATTTTGTCATATAATATTATATTATGTATCAAATAGAACATTAATTAATTATATATAGTTAATAAATTTTCGCTATTCCAATGAGAGATTTGGTTCAAACATAAATAAAATCTATTTCAATATTGAATTAAAATGATGTTGGTAGTTGATAGCCATGATGGAATGTAATTACTTTTAAATAAATTTGATATAAAAGTTAAATAGATTAATGGGAGTATAAAATTTAGTTTTTTTAATCAAACCTTTAATTTCATCTCGGACAACATTTAATTTAATCCAACTTTTTTTTTGCGTTTCCTTTCTGAAGATAATAATTTATCACTAAATTTGCACAATATTTTAATCTTTTTTTTTATTATTGTAAAACATTGTTAAAGATAATAAATCATTTATGAAAAATAAAAGGGATGAATTAGAAGAATTAGCAAAATAAACGATAAAGGTAAAATATATTCAAAATTCTCCAAATCCTGGCTCTCAAAAACAAAATAAAATAAACAAATGAATAGATTATAAACTAATAGCGAAGTGCCTCCTGCCTGCTCGTCTTTGAATTGAAATTTAAAATTCTTTAAATAATGAAGATGCTTTGTCCCCCTCTCTAATCCCCGAGACCGAGAGGTTAGAGATGTTGACAAATATCAATATTAATAACATAAAAGCCAAAGGGCGTGGGTTCTGACCCCAGGCAGTCCGATGAATATTTATTTAAATCATTTAGATACCAGGTGGTGTAAATAAATGTGTCTGGGCCCAAATAATCTCGCCAATAGTTCGAAATCTATCTGACCTAAGATGGCAAAAATACTTAAAAAAAGATGCTTTGAAAACTAGGTAGGTATATCACAAAAAGACTGTTAAAAGAAGCTCGCTAGTTAATCCGGTATACTGTAAAAAAAAATATGATTCTTCAATCGTTCTTCATATACTTTCGTGTTTGAATTTTAAAATACCCAGTTTGTGAAATCAAATTCATAAAGTTTATTAAGTAAAAAAAAAAAATGAATCAAATTTAAGTAGCTTAAAATATATGTATGATATTCTTAACAAAGTAAATAGACGAGGTGACAAAGGCGTCATTATATCTGAATGGAAAATTCATAAACAATTTGTGTAACAGACTTCATATACAAGTTTATGATTGTCTCTTCAAAATTTTTACCAGTGTAGTACCCGGTATGTATTTAGCAAAAAAAAAAAAAAATATTATTCAATTAAATAATTTAATCTTTCTATTAGTAAAATTGTCCTCGGGCTTGGAGTAGTTGGCAGCGCGCCTGCCTTGTATACCAAGGGTAGAGGATACGGATTCCAGGCAGTCCGATGATTTTATTTAAGCCAATTGGATACCAAATGGCTTAAATAGAAATGCCTGGACCCCCCAATTGATATATTTACAAATAACGGTTAACTCTTATAGAGCCTAAGTTGCCGAAAAGTGTGTATGAGTGTGTGTGTGAGTGTGTATGGGAAAAAAGTGTGAGTGTTAAAAAAAAAAAAAAAAAAAAATAGTAAAATTTTTTGGCATTAATCGTGATTTATCGTGGATAGTAATTAATAATACAAATTAACTACAAAAAATTACTAGTCGTAGTGACCGAAATGTTTTGTGCTTAATTTGTATTATTAATTACTAATTAAAATAAGTCACGATTAACGCCAATATCGTATTTCGACAAATTAAATATTTCCTATTGAAATTGTATATAAAATGTTTTAATAAAAATCCAATCGAATTGTTCTATGATCTTTCCCATTTAAAATATATTTCTTTTTAAGCGTGATGGGTGTTTGTCCTCTTTTATGAAATGTTTTTCATATATTCGTGATGAATGAAAATTATTTTTTCTTTTGGATTATCATCATCAAGGGTGAAATTAAAAAAAAAAAGTATTTAATTGCAATTAGAAATAAAACAAACGTCAGGTGAATGGCAGAGTTCCGGATGGCAGTTGCGTCCACAACCGGACGGTCCATAGAGATAGAGAGAGAGAGAAAAGAGGATGAGGAGAGCAAGAGAGAGAGAGAGAGAGAGAGAGAGCTGGAGAGCCGGTATTGATCCCTGCAGGGGTCGGACGTCCATCCACCCCCGTAGCCTCCACTCGGATGCCCCGCGCAAGAGCTCACCCCCAGCCATCGCGATTTATATGTATTATAGACCAATAAGGCACACTAGTGGGATGGGATATGCACTCTCTCTCTCTGTCTTTCGCCAAATGACCACCATCATTCTCACGTTCGTCCAGTAAACACCATTTTGATATTTGCAATAATTTTGAACTATTGTAAATATTTGTTTAATAAAATCATATCTATTAGACGTTTGTTTTTTCTATTGATAAAATATATAAGTAAACATTTAGAGAAAAATTTATTGAAATAATAGAGGAAGCAGCATTAGTAATGAAAATAAGTCTTCTATTAATGATTTATTTTTCTTGGCTTTCATCGATACATTGTTCGGGGTAAAGAAAAAATAATAATTCTTTCATCAAATTTCTCTTAAAAAATATTTTTTGAGGTTTATATTGATTTTCGTAGGTCTATAGGGAAGATGCTAAGTTGGTGTCATTGTCTTGATAAGGCAGAAGGCTTAATTCATTAACTAGAAATGAATGCAGGAGGATGATAAAGATAGTAAATGATGTAACTTGACACGGTGCCGGTAGATTGCTACGACCTAAGGACGGTCCCGGAGGAGTTTCTCTTGGAGGGGGGGGGGGGGGTAATCTGGGAGTGACTGGTTGCACAGCACACAAATTTTTCTTAATTTCGGTAATTTAAAGGCGCATTCTGTACTTGTTTACCAGAATATATGATCCCTGTTGAAATCTGATATCTAATAATATTCATAATAATTAAAAAGTTAAATAATACTGTGGTCAAATTTTTTTATTTATTTTACCAATAATTCGCCCCCGGGTGTGGCGTAGTAGGTAGCGTGTCTACCTCCTATACCAAACGTCGCGGGTTCGGACCCAGGCAGTCCGATGATTTTATTTAAGCCATTTGGATACCAGATGACTTAAATAGAAATGCCTCAACCCACAATAGATATTTTCAATACAACGGTTATCGTCTAAAGTCTTAAATGGCCTGAGTTGCCGAAAAGACAGTGCGAATGTGTGTATGAGTGTGAGTGTGAATGAGAAAAAAGTGTGAATGTTTAAAAAAAAAAAATAATAATAATAATAATAGAAATATTTTCAATGTTAAGGATGCCATATCATATTTCTGCGGTATTATAAATAATAAAATCTGCAAATTTCTCAAGATGATTATATCATAGTCATGGATATCTCTTATTCTATGCGCTAATTGAAGTACAAAAGAGCTCTAAATGATTTCATGAGGTGACTCCAAGAATATCATTAAAAAAATCACCTTGCATTTATATTTTTAAAATAATAAAATATTTTTACTTTTTTAACATTATAGTAATAAAGGAAAAGCTGGTTCATTAAAATTTTATATTTAATAGAAGAAGTTAGGAAATTGGGCTACGAAGTCAAAAAAAAAAGTTGGGATGATATTTATGTAATAACTACCCTTTTTTTTTAATTTAAGACCTTTTTGCGACAGGCCAATTCATAGAAATAAATTTTTGTCGCATCAGATGGGATGCGATCCCCTGACCCCCAGCACAAAAGGTAATAACGCTTCCTTTTGAGAGTCTTGGATAAACTTAATTTTGGCTTTATTAATAAAAATAAAAAGATTTCTAACTTAAATTTTTACGTAGGCCTATTATAAATAAATAAATATTATAATCATCATCATCATTAATAATTATATTAATGATGATCTTGTCTAGGACTAGGCCAAGATTATTATTCACGAGTCTTTTGGTCAGACAAAGGCAAAACAAACATGTTATTGTGTGAGTCTGGGCCAAATAGAGATTTGGCGGAGTCCCAAAATATTTTTGCCAAAAAAGTCACTTCACTTTTTTTGACTGTTTATATTTTTTTACTAATTATGGAAGTCTGAAAAAACTGGATTATACCTGAAGTAAGTTAACAAAAAAAAAAGTATAAATAAATAGTCAAAAAAAGAGTAGTAAAGACTTGCGCAATAACATGTTTGTTTTGCGATTGTCTAATCCAGTGGTTCCCAACCGGTGTGCTTCGGCACCCAAGGATGCCGTGAGAATGGCTAAGGGGTGCCGAGAGATATTTAGATAAACAAAAAAAAAAAAATAAAAATAAAAAATCTGGTGTGACTGTCGCACAGCACACAACTTTCTCTTACCTTCGGTAATCGAAAGTTGTGTACTGTGCTTGTCACACCAGATTTTTTGTGTCGACATATATTTAGTTTCCGCCAATATATTAGAATTTAAGATGTCAAATTTATAAACATGGAAACTATTTATATTTTGTTACCATGGCAACCATTTCTCCTATCTTTTCTATGAAGCACAAGAGTAAAGTGTGCTTCAAACAATTTTGAGGGCAAAACGAGAATATACATTTGAAAGAGCATCTAAAAAATAATTGATTTTTTGAATTTTAATCAAAATCGTTAGAGCGAATTTTGAGAAAATTGAAAAAAACTGAAAAAGTACATCAGTAAAGTACTAGTACCCTTTGGCCGATTTTGATTAAAAGCTTATTTTTCCGGTCCCGGGGGCTGCCTAACTTAAATATAAAATTTCAACCTCCTAGCTCAATTCCTTCATGCTTAAAATTGAACACACACACACACACAGACAGACAGACCATGTCGCGAAAATCACTTTTTACTTTCTCTTACCTATGTATATATGTAAATATATATATAGAGAGAAAGTATTGGATTCATGTCAAAAATTCGATGTCGAGATTTTGATGGATCTTCACGTTTTGAGGTCCCCTGAATCCAAAAAGTGGTTTTCGCGACATGGTCTGTCTGTGGGTGGGTGGGTGTGTGTGTGGGTGGGTGTGTGTGTGGGTGGGTGTGTGTGTGTTCAATTTTAAGCATGAAGGAATTGAGCTATGAGGCTGAAATTTTATATTTAAGTTAAACACCCCCGGGACCGGAAAATAAGCTTTTAATCAAAATCGGCCAAAGAGTACTAGTACTTTACTGATGTACTTTTTCAGTTTTTTTCGATTTTCTCAAAATTCGCTCTAACGATTTTGATTAAAATTCAAAAATCAATTATTTTTTAGATGCTCTTTCAAATGTATATTCTCGTTTTGCCCTCAAAATTGTTTGAAGCACACTTTACTCTTGTGCTTCATAGGAAAGATAGGAGAAATGGTTGCCATGGTAACAAAATATAAATATTTTCCCATACCTATAAATTTTACATCTGAATTCAAATATTCCCTACTGCCGGGAACTAAATACATGTCGACACAAAAAATCTGGTGTGACAAGCACAGTACACAACTTTCGATTACCGAAGGTAAGAGAAAGTTGTGTGCTGTGCGCCAGTCACACCAGATTTTTTGGATTCAGGGGACCTCAAAACGTAAAGATCCATCAAAATCTCGACATCGAATTTTTGACATGAATCCAATACTTTCTCACTATATATATATTACATATATACATAGGTAAGAGAAAGTAATAAAATAAAGAGGCGGAAAAAATAAAGTTTTGGAAAAAATGGTCAAATGATTTTATCATTATTTCTTTATTGAGATTAGCCCACGGCTAACGTTTCGATCCTAGGTTTGAACCAGCATCAGTGCTACATTTAGTGAAGTTAAAAAACAATTTACAGTCTTTTGAATATATATTTATAATTATAATAGTTGTTAATAATAAATATCAATATTATTTAATTGATAAATACCGATATCTTCCGGGGGACGTTCCACACGCTGATTCAAACCAAATTTGTATATTTTAGCCAAAATAATGTCTATCCAAGGCTTTAAAAACGATCGTTATGTCTTAAGTATTATATAATCCCCTTCACTTTTAATTTCCGTACTTTCTGATATAAAATATAAAATTTTAAAAAGTTAATGAACCAGATTTTAGTTTATTATTAAAATATAAATAATTTATTATTTTAAAAATATCCGATTTATATTCTTGGAGTCATATCATGAAATATACTCAAAGATTTAGCTTATATAAAATTTATTAAATTAGCAATTTTAGTTGAATTTGGTTGCAAATAAGCAGAGCAAATTAGATCAACATATAAAATATGTATAAATGCTTTTAATTCGTAAGTAATTATTAAGATTTGAAGATACTACCGTTCGCTAGTGGTTTGTTTTTCTATCCTTAAGCCCCATTATCATTTATTCTGATCCACTTTAAACTTTCTATATAAGTTTATAATCCGTCTAACTATAATATTACAAGATTTTCAACTTAATTAGTTAGTTTAATGTTGTCATAGTGTGTGAAAGGGGTCGAAGAGAAAGGAACTAAGTTTAATAGGAGAGGTGAAGAAAATATTTTTTTTCTCACACTCACAACCTGCTAATGAAGCAACAAAGTTGATATCGGTAGCGCGCCAGGCTTGGGGATGATTAACGGTCCTTCTCTCTCTCTAATTCCACCCCCCTACACACACAGGCTCTCCTTTTACTTCGCTAATACGTTATTTATTAGCTGAGAAATGGTTAGAAGCACGTTTTGTAATTAATTTGCGGCCACCTGAAGAGCAAACCCCATCCACACCCTGTCACTAAGATAAGATCTTCATCAGGATTATAATTTAATTATTATTATTGTTATTTTTTTTCTTTTTTAACACCCCCTTCATTTCGACATCTGGATTTAAGTTTAATTTGTTTTATTGACAGGATATTTTTATACAGTAGGACGTTCAAAAACCACCCCCACTCCCACCGCCCTCTCAGCTTTACTCACCCCTTTTCCGTGACAAAGGACTGTGTTAACGAGAACGTTCTAATTAAACATCGGTGTAGAAGAGATGAGAAGAGGAGGAACAATCCAAATTAACACAACATCCCGATGTTTTGAAATGTACCAGTTGACTAATGATATATTAACTAAAAAAAAAAAAGAGAAAGAAAAAAATCAGAGACTAATGAATTTAAAAGAAATTCATTTGTCAAGGACAATTTTTTTTTCGAAAGTACTTATTCGTATCTAACAGATTATTTTTCTAAATCTATTATAGTCTAGTAGAAAAAAAATTCTTGATTTATTTTGAAAGTAAATAAATGTTTGTTTTTTAACCCTAGGAAATATAATAATAAAAAGTGAAATAATGTAATATTAATGTGTCGGAAAATACAGGGTGTCTTTAAGTCACTTTCCACTTTCTCTTTATATGTATTTTATTATGTATAGATAAGAGAAAGTAAAAGTGGGTTAATATGAAGATAGGGTATATGAGCAGCGGAGGTAAAAAATAAAAGTCTATATTTTGTCAACGTTTCGAGTGGCGATCGCAATCATCATCAAGACAAAATGGATGTTAAAATTAGTAAATAATTTAATTTTCGGTTTAACTACTTCTAATGATAACAACTGTAAAAGCCTAAACTCCAAAAATGATGTTAAAATGTCAGGTTCGTTGACATGGTAGTTAGTGTAGCAATCAATGTCTTTATCAATCTATATTTTCTTGAAAATTCGCTTTACCATTTGGAGAAAGGTCGACAAAATATCAACTTCTATTTTGCACCTTGGCTGCCCATATACCGATACCACATTCTCATTTTTTAATAATCCAGTCATCAAGAAACAACTAATTAGAAAAAAAAACTTAACCAATGAAGCGCATGGGTGTTGATTTACAGACAAGGAAGGGAGCAGGAACAGCCAAAAATCAAAGCCTTCTATTTTATTACAATTACCGAGACGTTTCGGGAAAATTTTATTTTCTCATCATCAGTCTTCCAAATTGTATCTGTCCCGGAGTTTTTTTTTTTTTTTTTTTTTTATTCTGTCCCGAAGTTGTCAAAAGGGCACAATAATTTACTGTTTATGGGTGAGTTGATCATTGACTTTTATAGTGAGAATGATCCCGAAACGTCTCGGTAATTGTAATAAAATCGGAGGCTTTGATTTTTGGCTGTTTCTGCTCACTTTAAAATTATATAATTTGAAAGAAAATAATAAAATTTTAAAATTTTTGAAAAAAAAAACATTTGAAAATGTAGGCCTACTAATTTTGGTTAAACGAAATTATTTCAAAAATTAGATACAGATCTACAATTTTACAATTTACCTTTTATCTAATTTCATCAAGCTAGTTTTTAAGTGTTCACAAACATACACACAGACAAAAATTTCAAAAATGCTTCCTTTTTGCTCCAAGGAGGTCTAAAAACATCAAAATGAGTTCGAACTTTTTAACGATTACAATACTTTCTCTAACTAATTATACTTGGTAAGTATACGAAATAGTTAGTATAATAGTTATTTTAGTAGTATGATGATTTATAAAAAAAATTATGTAACGAAATGACGACAATTCTGTATTAAATATGAATGCGAATTTTTCAAATAATTTTTGACCATTTTTTATTACTAGCCACGAAAACAATATACCGGTACATAAACGAAAATAATACCCCTTGTTATGGAGGTATATTCAGGCCAAAAATTTTTACAGTCGTGGTTTCGGAAGTCGGAACCACTCTCTTCTTCAGGACTAATGTGGTTTTAGAAAATTAAGAAGGGAAGGTTTAATTTTATAAAATCACATTAGTCCTGAAGAAGAGAGGCGTTCCGACTCCCGAAACGTCGACTCTATAATGGAATAAAATTTTGGTCTGAATATACCTCCATTACAAGCGTTATTATTTCAATATCTACACCAGACTTTCCCAATCTATATTAATAAACGTTAATTTGAATATTAATATTAATTTTACTATTTAGATTCAATAAAATTATTTTTTCTTATAAAAAAAAATTTACTAACTTCTAAAAGAAATGAATACGACACAAAAAAAAATATATAAAACTTTTTTGATTAAAACCAACAACGAAACTAAAAACCAAAAAAAAAAAAGTTAATTAATAAAGCGAAAAAAATTATAGAGAAAAAAAAACGATCCTATAAAGTATTACTATTCAGATATTGATTTTTTTTTATTGTAAACAAAAGTTATCTAACAATGTTGACCCAATATATATCCAGGGATTAAAAGTTGCGACGGGGGATTTTTCTTTAAGAAAAGAAGGGACCACAACCTGCTTTGAGGGATTTATAACCTAAGAACCCCTCATTGCTTGAAATTAACCTCAAATCTCTGGCTTAAGACTTATTCTAAAATCACAACGAATATATTAATAATAAACCAAAGAGAAACAACTAAGATCAAAGATTTAGGAAATTGTAATTCTAAATATGTAGTCTATAATTGTAATCTCTTTGTTGTTAGTTTATTATAAATAAAAAATCTGGTGTGATTGCTTCAGATAATTTTGAAGGCAAAGTTAGAATATACATTTTAAAGACCATTTAAAAAATAATTGATTTTTGAATTTTAATCAAAACCGTAAGAAAAGGTTTTGTGCTGTGTGACTATCACATCAGATTTTTGTTAAAGTATAAAATGGTATCACCAAATTTTTCATATACATAAAGCGAAGCTGATACTAAAAATAAATTTTAGCCACTTATTATTATATCAATAATATAAGGATCTCAAATTGAGATTCACTGACGTGAATGAATATTTGCAATCCATGCTTTTTCATGTTTACTTTTGAGATTAATAGGATAATTTTATAAAATAATAAATATTTAATTTAGTATACATTAATCATTAATAATGAATAGTATAAGTTTAAATGTTGATATTTATGAATGTATATATGAATTTATAATGTGGTTATATGTATAAAATGGTTGTTTAAAAAATGTATGTATTATGTAAATTCCAAATGTAATTTTCAATAATGGTGCTTGTTAACCAGAATCATTAAAAAAACAGCTATGTGTGAATTTTAAAATTAAAAAAAAAAAAAAGATAATACTTTGAACATGAAATAACAAAAAGAATATATTATTGTTATAATCGTAGAATAGAAAATTAAAGATAACAACAAAATTGTATTTATATTTTTTGAAGAGACGCGGAAACTGAGATCAAGGATTATTTTTCATTTATTCCACTCCTGACAAGACTCAAAACCGACAGACTTTTTTTGACTGTAGCACATAAAAGACTAGGCCCATTCTACACGAGCGCTTTTGGCGCGTTTCTAGCGCGAATAATAACCTAAAAATTGCCTAACAGCCACGAGGGATCTCATTCTAGTAGGGTTGCCCAAACAAAGTGGTATAGTACACACGAATACACTGCAGACTGGGCTAGTAGATCATTTAATACGTCACAACGCCGTTAAAACGCTTTCAAAACGTCACGGGTAAATGGCCTATCTCTTGAAGGCGTTAGAAACGTTCGAAGGACAACTAACGCGTCCAAAACGCCCATTTTAACTCCTTAGTTCTGTTAGACTCGCGCTTTTGAAGCGTTAAAAACGAGGCGTTAGAAAAACGCGCCAATAGCACTCATGTAGAATGGACCTTAAGTCGATATTATGATTTTTTTTTTCTTTTAAGTAATAATTTCACTATTAAATGCTTATTACTTTTTCTTTACAATTCTGTATTATCAAATTTTTTTATTATTAAATAAATAAAAATGAGCAAAAAAAATAAAAAAAAATAAATGATGATTTGCATCCGGGAAGAAAAAAAGAATAAGCTTTTATTTATTTACTTTAAAAAAAATAACGAGGTGTTTGTGGTTACTCAAATAAGACATAGCTTTTAAAAATAAGCAAGTCATTTATTGAGAGTAAAAAAAATTCATTAAGAAAATTTAAATAAAAAAAAGAGAAATTTTACGATATATAAGGAAAAATTATTCAATTAACTTAATAAAAGAAAAGATCGAGAGATTTAATTAAATCAAAAACACCTTTTATGAATTATGATATTATATTTTCATTTCGTGTATCCCCCTTTTGATGTATTTTTTTAACGTTTGAAGGGTCAATTTTATCCCAATACGAATGGAGAGATAAATGTTAGCTTTATACGGATATGAACTGCCAGAGTCGTGATTGACTAATGTCCACGCATATGTCACTGCGGTTTAATTCCATTTTCAGTATTATGACATTCTGTTTAATACTACGGGAGTCATTTTCGAAGGAAAATTGGTCTCGATTAAAAAAAATAAATAAAACAAAAAACATCGTAGTGTGTTGCCTTTCTAACCCAATTATTCTAGACTAGAAAATAAAATAAACTCACCACAAAAGAGGATCATTAGAAAAAGACGGATTCATTCACCTGAAACAAAAAAAAAAAAAAAATTAATTAAGAACATAAAAAATTTATGGAAATAATTGTCTATAAGGAGTCATAATTTTTTTTAGTGAGTGACAGGTTTAATTAAAAAATTTTCTTAAATGCAAGATATATTTCACATAAATTTAAAAAAAGTTCCTAGTTGACGGAGCTGAAGCTCTGTCGTATTTACTTTCTCTTGCCTAAATATGTATTATAGGTAATAGTGAGGAAGTATTGCGATTATGTCAAAAAATCGATGTCGGGGTTTTAATTGAAATACACGTTTTTAGGAGAACTGAGTTCAAAAAAGTGGGTCCCTAAAATAGTCCGTCTGTCTGTGAACCAAATATCTCAAGAACAAAAAGAGCTAAAAGGTTGAAATTATATGTTCAAGCTCAACACGAGGCATTTTAACAAAGTCGGCCAAAGAGTACTAGTATTTTAAGGTTATTTTTAAACACCCACACTTTTTTCTCATTCACACTCACACACTCATTCACACAGTCATTTCGGCAACCCAGGCCATCTAAGACTTTTACGGTATCCGTTATTGATTAATATACAAATTGGGGGTCCAGGCATTCTTATTTAAGCAATTTGGTATCCAAATGGCTTAAATAAAATCATAGGACTGCCTGGGGTCCGAACCCGCGACTTTTGGTATACGAGGTTAGCACGCTAACTCCCTACACTAAGCCCCGAGGACTATTTTAATGTTATAGTGTTACAGTTTTTTCAATTTTATCAAAATTTGATCCTATGATTTTAATAAAAATTCATAAATCTTTTTTTTTTTTTTTTTTGGAATGGGTGCATAAGGTCCGAAGACCTATAATGACCAATAGTCACATGCAGCCAGGAAGAAAATAAAAACAAATCTATTATATATTAGAAGCTATTTAAAATGCATATTCTGATTTTGTTCACAAAATTATTTGAAGCATACTTTACTCTTGTACCTTAAAGGAAAGATAGAAGATTGCTTGCCAAAATATAAATAGTTTTCTTTTTACTTTTTTTTACCTATATGTATATATATGCTCATATAGATAAAGTATTGGATTAATGTCAAAAATTCGAGATTTTTAATGGATATACACGTTTTCAGGTCACCTGAGTCCAAAAAAGTGACATGGTATGTTTGTCTCTGCGTGTGTGTGTCTGTTAAAGCATGAAGGAATCGAGCTACGATGATTTAAGTTAGGCACCCTCCTAGGGCGTGAAAATAAGCTTTTAATCAAAATCGACCAAAGAGTACTAGTACTTTCCTGATATATTTTTTCAGTTTTTTTTTTCGATTTTCTCAAAATTCGCTCCAACGATTTTGATTAAAATTCAAAAATCAATTATTTTTTAGAGGCTCTTTGAAATGTATATTCTCATTTTGCCATTGAAATCTTCCATAGGAAAAATATAGGAGAAATTATTGCCATGGGAACAAAATATAAATTTTTTTCGATACTTATAAATTTTACATCTCATGGATGTAGCGTACTCTGGGAAACTAAATATATGACCACACACTAAGGTAGGAGAAAGTTGTGTGTTCTGTCACCTTTAACAATATACAATACATAAATACTGTATGTTCATTGTGTTGTGCCAAGCATAGTTAATGAAAAGATTATTTTTCGAAATCAAATTGTTTTAGATTTTAAGAGCATCATGAATCAATGTTTTTTTTTTTTTTTACTTTTTATATAAAATTCCAATATTTTATATATAATAAAAGATTACAAATCCCTCTGTTTAGTAAATAATGCATTTTTTTCATCATAAATTACGATATTTTTTTTTCCATTCATAAAATTTTAATCGGACATGAGTGTTTTTTTTTTTTTTTTTCAACTCCATGTTTCTATAAATCCACCATAGCTCCAATAATAATTGGAGCGTGAGTGTGTATCATACATGTTTTGTCTCTCAACATATATGCAACATATGCATAAATGCATTGTTCACTTCCTCTTCGTTTTCCTCTATGTCAGAACGTATTTGAAATATTTTTTTTAAAACTCATATAAACTTGTATATTGTTTTTACTTTTAATAGATTTTCAATTAATCTTTTTTTTTTTCAACATCTTTTGTCATTAGTTCCCATCAAACGTTGTGGGAATCGATTTTGGGATATATAGAGATAAGGTGATTAAAGTTTATCTATTATATGGAACAATAGAAACTGGGACAGCATTCATTTTTTAAGATTTGAAATTTGTATAAAAAAAAATTATTTTTGTCAATTAATCTTATTTTACGTTATCAAATAGAGTCATAGATAGAGTGTGTATTTGTAATAAAACTTGCTTTGTCTGTTACAAATCATTTGAAATTAATAGAGATGCGATATAAATGGCCTTAGATGTCCGAAAAAGACCTTAAAACAAATTTAAAAAAAAAAAATTATCCTTCCGTTGATTATCGTTAACATTTTGTAAATTAAAATTAAATATACAAATTAAACATTAAACCTTTGAAACAAATAACCTAGTGTTTAAACGGGTTTAAACCTTTGAAACAAATAACCTAGTGTTTAAAAGGGTTTAAACCTTTGAAACAAATAGCCCAGTGTTTAAAAAGGTTTAAACCTTTGGAACAAATAACCTAGTGTTTAAAAGGGTTTAAACCTTTGGAACAAATAACCTAGTGTTTAAAAGGGTTTAAACCTTTGGAACAAATAACCTAGTGTTTAAAAGGGTTTAAACCTTTGAAACAAATAACCTAGTGTTTAATTTGTATATTTGAATGATGAAGGAAGAAAGGATGTCAGCCAAAAAAGGAGCCTCTATCGAATAAAAATCTCCAATCAGAAAACGTTTCGGGTTTAATTAGATAAAACCATCATCAGTTCTTTAGAGCTGAAATGAGCATAAATAATAATTGTAATACAACAACATAAAATATTTTTTAAATTATAAAAAACATTGTATATTTGATTTTAACTTTTATCAGCCTTTCCTTCTTTCTACATGTAGTCAATACTTCATATAGATCTGAAATATTGCATATTATAGAGCGAATTTTGAGAAAATAAAAAAAAAGTACATTATAAAAGTACTATTGCTTTTTTACTGATTTATATTTAAAAACTTAATTTTGCGCCTCGGTGAGATACCTAACTTAAATATAAAATTTCAGCCTCATAGCTCATTTCTTTCATACTTTATTTTGATCACAGACAAACAGATAGTCAGACCTACTTTTTTGGGTTATGGGACCTCAAAACATGTATTTCCATCAAAATCTCGACATCGAATTTTTGACATAAATCCAATACTTATGTAAGAGAAAGTAAACTCTGAGTCACGTCACGGCAAGAAATTAAAAATACTAATTCTTTTTTTCCCTAATTTTGAAATTTTATACACCTCTCTGTTTCAATATTAATTAAAAAATTTGAAATTACGATTATAAAATGATGAATATAATTGATGACAGTTCACTCTATAAAAATCAATTATAAAAAAAGTTTCATTATAATTTTAAGGTTAATTTAGAATGAGTAAGAAAATTAATAACTAAGCACTTAAGATAAAATTTTACAATCTTTTATTCTTACACGTTGTTACAAGTCTCAAAGCCGATTTTCTGCCTATTTTAATTGATCTCTCTTACAAATGACTTTTAAAAGAGTAAATTCGTAGTTTGTTCCCTTTTACTTTTTTTTATATTCTTTTAATCTCTTTCTTGAGCATCAATTAAACTTTTAGTACACTTTTGTTTGAATTGCATTGATTCGTTGAATGAACTCAACAAAAACAGAGCTAGAGAGAGAGAGAGAGAGTTTCTTTCAAAAACATTTTAACAGTCGCTAATGAATTAACTCGTAATCAAGAACTATTTGATTCCCCTATGGGAGTGGTATTGATGCGGTGTCGATCAATTGTACGACAAATCAATTGCCCTAGATTCAACTTCCTGATAAATACAATATATTGAGAGCCGTTTCAAAAGATAACTAAATAAATACGTCAAACAATAAGAGGGGGAAAAGATTAAAATAGAAAATATTTTCAATAGCACTTGTATTTATTTTCTTGATGGTAGTCAATGTTTTATTATTATCAAAGACGTAGTCAGAAATTTTTGATAGAGTGGTTCAAGACAAAATTTAACCCCCCCCCCCCCCTAGACCCCAATGATGAGGCAGTATAATGAAATAAATCAATTTTCAAAGTACGGTATATTAAAAAAAATTGCTACAGGAAATATATTATAATAAATTACATAATAAGTAAGATTCAACTAATCTACTGATAATAAAATTAGTAATATTAGAGAAAAAACACCAAAAAATATTTTTATTTTTTTTTTTAAATACAATATAATTTCAAAATTTAGCTAGAGGCCGACATCTTGTGGGTATGTGGATGGCGACCACGAGCTGCCCTAGAAAGGACTGGCAGTACTTCTGTTCTTTACATGTCAGTCTCTTTCATTCTCATTTTTGATATCCGGCATAAAGTTTTGGAACAACATTCCCTTAGAAATAAGGGAGTCGAGGAGACCCGAGACTTTCAGATCGGGGTTATTTAAATCTCTGATGGCGAAACAGGCGGGATGACTGAGACATGTGGATCCCAAAACTTATTCATTTCTTGTATTTTTTTTTTTTTTTTTGTTTTTTTGTTTATTCAAAATAATTGGGCCTACTATATTAAAAATGTTATTGATGTTAATATGTATAATTGATAGTGGTAATGTTATTTCATATTTTATTTTATATTTAAGTAATAATAACAATGATAATTAATATGTACAATATATATATAATTTGATAATTTACAAGTCATTTATTGTAATGGTATCATGTAAAAGAGCAATGATATGTAGTTCAGAAAGAAGCTCAAAGAGCGCAACTGCTCAGAGCCAATAAAATTTATTCATTCATTCATTCATTCATTCTTTCCTTCTATATTTTCAACAGGCGTCAGACCGTACGACGGACCGGTCTGTTCTATTCCTTCCCGGTCGCAAAAAACCATGATTCGCAGATCTAATTCTTTAGATTTATTAATTTTTTTTGTATTATAGACTTTAAATATCCAGTCATGGGTTGGGTCTCATGGGAGGGGAGGGGGGATTGAATCCCCCCCCCCCCCCCGTGACTACGCTATGATTATTATTATTATTATTGATTATTATAAATGGCCATTCCCGCCTCCTCTAATGATTACTTCATGTACCAGAGCAAACCAGCTTCCATTCAAAGTTTCATAGTCATCAAAAAGAAAAATACATAAATAAATTAACAATAACTAATAAAATAAATACAAAATCAATAGCAATTAAATAAATAAATATTGTAAAATGGCTAGGAAAAAATAAATAAATAAATTGATAAATTAATAAAAAAGTCACCAGTAGTAAATAAATAAATAAATAATTAAAAAATGACTAGAAGTTTTGGAAGAAAATAACAAGTGCACGACTTACATATGTCAATTTAATTAGGCTATACAGTATAAGTATTGTGAAATGTATATGTAATCAATCACCTATGGCCTTTGAGAAAGCGAGCGACAGATGTACAAAACGCGGACAATAAAATAAAAATTTCGTTTTTTATTTAACTTGGTTGAAATCCAGGGTATGAGGTCTAGGCCATCTTCAGAGCCGATTGACAATAATCAAATGTGTGGATATTAAAAAAAATAAATAAATAAAATAAAAAAACAGCGACAACATTCAGCATATGATCTGCTCACAGTATAACGTAAAGAGAGCCAAAGTTCTTCAACAATTATTATTTAATGAAATTTACATATCCCATCTATTTATGGACTTAACTAACCACTGTGCTACCTGAATTAATGGAAGGCAAATGGTTTCTTGGTTGGTTTAGCTAGTGATGATTCAGCCAGTCAAGGATCAAATTTTTAATTTAATTTTTTCGAACGGATGTCTGGTTTTGTTCACTTGTATGCGATTGCGAATACAAATGAGTTCCAAGTCCTTATATACGCATGTGCGTGTTGAGGCGGGTGGTGAGGTTTTTTTTTTTTTTTTTGGTGTATGGGTGGCGTGGTATTTTCTAAAATACAAGCATTCTGCTGAATTATTCATGATTGCCGATTCGGATATAGGAAACAAATACCTAAACATTCACATTTGCTCACTTTAGGGGTGAAAAATCCTATAGCAATGTGCATCCAACCGAACGGGTCAAACTATTTAATTTTTTATTTCATTTTAATTTATTCATTAAATAAAGCCTTGTAATAGATACGGCTTATTTAGATTGAGTTTAATAATAGAGATATAACCCGTTGAGAATTTTTCAAAAAACAAGAAAAATAAAAATTTGTTTTTAAATTAGAAACGTATGATAATAAAATTTTAATTCATTTGCCATTTAAAATGTAAATTTTTTGAAAAGTTTAATAAATATTTTTATTCACTACAGGATGTTATTAATATTATTAACAATTTCCAGCAAAGTTTAATGAGTTTGTCAAAAATTTAATAAATGACTGTGTGTGTGTGTGTACAGAAATAAAATTTTTTGACCAATGATAAAAATTAAATATTAATATATTAGGGGCTAAATATGGAGAAAAGTTTTTTTAAGCCCTATTTTTAGAGCTTTTAAAAAATTGACAGGACAGTAATTTTCCTTCAAAAAGTTGGATATAAAAGTCAAAGTATGTCCTCTATAAAATAAAAAAAAAAGTTTCTAAACCTCCATTTAATTTCAACAATCATGTAACTTAAAAAAAAAAAAAAATGTTTCAAGCTCTTAAAAATAAGCTGTATAATGCATTAATGCTAATTCAGTGATTTTTTTTTACTTTCTCTTACCTATATATATTTATATATATATATATATATATATATATATATAAAGTATTGGATTCATGTCAAACATGTCGAGATATACACGTTTTGAGGTCCTCTGAGTCCATAAAATGCCCCGCAAAATGGTCTTGTATGTCTGTCTGATCAAAATAAAGCATGAAGGAATGGAGCTATGAGATTGAAATTTTATTTTTAAGTTAGGTATCCCTCCTGAGGTGTGAAAATAAGCTTTTAATCAAAATTGGTAAAAAAAAAATACTAGTACTTTACTGATGTTATTTTTTAGTTTTTTTCTCAAAATTCACTCTAACAATTTTAATTCAAATTTATAAATCAATTATTTTTTAGATGGTCGGTCTTTAAATTATATATCATCATTTTGCCCTTGAAGTAGTTTGAAGCACCCATTACCCTTGTACTTCATAGGAAAGTTAGGAGAAAAGATGGCCTTGGTATAAAAATACAAAATTATAATTACAGTATTTTTCTATTTTTATAAATTTTAACCATGAATTCAAATGAAGTTCTGCAATTAAATAGCAATGTTTCCAATGAAAATTCTAAAAATTAGTTTCTCCTTTTTATAAAAAAAAAAAAAGAAAACATGTCGTAACATATTTGTTGAGACATATTGCTCATTGAACCATTCCCTTTCTTTAAAATAATGAATAAAGTTCATTTATGTAATGATTAAACATTTTTTTATAATTAACAAAAAATTTAATAAATAAAAAAAAAAGCTTATTTAAATTTAAATAAATGGAAAACGCTAAAAGGCAGCTTATTTATTTTTTTATTTTTTTTTTAAAGTAATTGAAAAAAATTTAATAAAAGAAGCATGAAGATTTCTTTCCTTGGGAGAATGTCTTGTGTTAAATTAAGGAATGACAATGGAAAACGGATATATTAGATTATTTTCGTGTTTTCTTGGAAAATAAGACGTCCCCAGGTGAGATGGAACAAAGGAGCCTTCAATTCGCACCAAGAAATTCTAATTATGCCACCCCGTTTGAATCATTGACTGGCAACGTACAAAGTTTTACTCTTAACGGCATCCCGTTAAGTCGTACGCTTTTCCTCTTTGCTGACGTTTCACTCCTACTCTCTGTTCCTATTTGCCAAATCAGCTTGTTTCTAGTTTAAACGTCAAGCATATGTGTGTGTTAGTTTGTTTTAACGCCATTAAAAATAGCAATAATATTAATCTATTTAAGAAATTGTTGTTAAGTACGTTTTAAAGTATTAACATAGGATATTTAACTAAATATTATATGTATCAATAATAGTAAAATTGAATTTAAAAAAACTGCTGTGATGGTCGTATTTTTAAATTAGATTTTTTGTGTCGAGATATAAGATTATTTAGTTTCCGCCGATATATTAGAAATCAAGATCATAGAAGAAGAGTATCTGCACTATCTCTCTTCTACAGGTATTACCATGGTCAATGCTCTGCCGAATTAAAATCAATTATGTATCCAATGCAACATATTCACGGAACACAAGAGAGGCATCTTCCCAGCATCCCTATGCTGTTCAGATCCGACTAACAGAACAAAACAATTTCATTCTTCCTTTGTCCCCATGACCTCCCGTGATTGGAACAAGCTCCCTGCGTCTATCTTCCCCAAAACCTACAATCTTCAGACTTTCAAGTCTAACCTCAACAGGCATCTTCTCAGTTCCCGCAGTTGAGTTTCCCCTTTATGCTTCTCCTTTTGTTTTATTTTCTTCCTAGCTGCATGTGACTATTGGTCATTATAGGTCTTCGGACCTTATGCACCCATTCCAAAAAAAAAAAAAAAAAAAAGATATAAAATTTATAAAGATGGTTAATAGTGTTACCAAGGCAATAATTTCTCCTATCTTTCCTATGAAGTATATGAGTAAAGTGTGCTTCAAACAATTTTGAGGACAAATGAGAATATACGTTTTAATGAGCATCAAAAAAATAATTGATTTTTGAATTTTAATCAAAATCGATAGAGCGAATTTTGAGAAAATCGAAAAAAACTGAAAAATTACATCAGTAAAGTATTAGTATTCTTTGGCCAATTTTGATCAAAAGCTTATTTTCACGCCTCATGGTGGTACTAAATTTAAATATATAATTTCAACCTCCTAGCTCTTTTTGTTCTTGAGATATTTTGTTCACAAACAGACATACACACACAGGCAGACCATGCTGCGAAAACTACTTTTAGACTCAGAGCACCTCAAAACGTGTATATCCATCAAAATCTCGACATCGAATTTTTGACATGAATCTAATGCTTTCTCCAAATATATTTGTATATTAACATATATACCATAAGGTAAGAGGAATTAAAAAGAAAAAAGCGGTAGCCGCTGCTGAATGAAATAATAATAATAATAATATATATTTTATTTCTGCTTTTTCCTAATACATTTTTGTACACAGACAATGTATTATTTTCCACTGGTTTTTGCGGTCCCATGCATGCTGCTGAATGAAAAGATAGTTATAAATGGATAGAAAAATGTCAACCTTAGCTCGAGTAAGATGTGGTTGCTTTCCACGAACTCACCAGGTGTGAACTCCTGAATTAAGTAAATTTTAAGATGGAATTTAAATTAAATTTCTTTTTTGCTATCAAAGAGAGTGAAATAAATTCAAATCTTATACTCTCCCAAAAAAGACATTAAAGTTGATAAATGTCTTCAAAGAGAGCATTAGGATTAATTTATCTAAATAAGTAAGCAATTAACTTTTTTTTTTCTAAGTTAGAATCTTCTTTTGGAAATTTGCCCAAATTTGAAGTGATAAAAACAAACCAATAGACAAATCTTTTGTACTTTAATCAAATTTAAAACAACCTTTAACGGTTCCACCCTTTCCCGTGGTCGAGAGATATTGTCAAATGTAAATATTGATAATCTAAAGGGAAGCGGGTTGGGACCCCAGGCAAACAGATGAATTTATTTAAATCATTTGGATACCAATGCTAATGTTTGGACCCCAATAAATATTGAAATTAAAATGTATCGTTTAAAGTCCCAAGGTACTGAAAATAATAAAACTGACTGGTCTTGAGATATTTTATACATTTATTTTATTCACACACACACACACACACACACACACACACAATTAACGATAGCCAAAATCATTTATTATATTTATACAAATAGGATTAAATAAATTTTCATGTGAAAGAGGATGCTACAAATACCTTTCAGTAAGGATCCAACCTGCCATCTTCAGTCTTCAAAACTAAAAAATTATAATACGTTCAGTTAAAAAATTATATTTTTTATACAGATAACAATCTTTGAATGTTTTTCTAGCTTTCTTTTGAAGGCTGAAGATGGCAGGGTGGATTCTTGCCTAAACGTTTCAATAGAGTGTTTCCATACATACTATCTACGGCTACGATCAGCTATTCTTTCTTAAATAAATTTTCATCTGCCTGGTTGGGATTCGAATTCACACTCTTAGACTTTTTACTTTCTCTCACCTATATGTATATGTTAATATACATACAGTATATCCTATATAGAGAAAGTAGTGGATTCATGTCAAAAATTGGATGTTGAGATTTTGATGGATATACACGTTTTGAGGTCCCCTGAATACAAAAAATTGGTTTTTGCAACATGTTCTGTCTGTCTATGTGTGTGTGTGTGTATGTCTGTCTATGTTCAATTTAAAGCATGAAGGAATTTAGCTGCGAAATTTTATATTTAAGTTAGGCATCCCAAAATAAGCTTTTAAACAAAATCGGCCACAGAGTACTAGTACTTTACTGATGCACTTTTTCAGTTTTTTCTTTGTATTTTCTCAAAATACGCTCCAACGATTTTGATTAAAATTCAAAAATCAATTATTTTTTAGATGCTCTTTCAAATGTATATTCTCATTTTGCCATTGAAATCTTCTGAAGACCACTTTACTCTTGTAATTCAAAGGAAATATAGGAGAAATGGTTGCCATGGTTCAAAATAGAAATATTTTCCCATAAATTTAACATCCTGAATTCAAATGTACTCTACTGTCGGAAACTAAATATATGTCGACACGAAAAATCTGGTGTGACAAGCACAGAACATAACCTTCAGTAGAAAGTTGTGTTCTGCGCATGTCATACCAGATTTATATATATATATATATACATGTCACTGTCTTTAGCTTTTAGGCCACTAGTGGTAGGGGAAAGCAAATGACTTCAGGTCGCGGAAATAAATGAAATAAAAAAACTTTGTACGATATTCTTTATTTTTTATTTTCTTTGTTTTATTTAATTAAAAAGTTACTCATCTTAAATCAATTTTTTTTTTTTTTTTCAACATCGCAACATCAGTGTCTGTTTTAAATAGAACGTATAGAAAGTTAAATTCAAATATGTATTTTTTTTTCTTTTTCAACCCTTTTGTTTTTAATTTATTGAATATGATTTTTATCGAAAACTTTGTTGCCTTTTCTATTTGTTAAATGAGAGAGAGCAATGAGAGGTTTGAGTTAAAAACGGATGAAAATAAATAATAACAAAAGTACAGTACGGCAGCAATACATTATCAAACAACATTCGTTTGTTTGTTTGCCCTTTCGGTGGGACTGAATTTATGTGTGAGAGTATTAAATAAAGTTGAGATATTAGTTCAAGATGCTTCCTTTCTCTCTCTTACTTGCCGGTGCTAATGTCTGCCGTCATTAAGTTGACTTTCCAGCCTCTATCTTTGAGTGTATTATTATCATTATTATTATTATTATTACTGTTCGAATGGATTTCCTTCTTTTTCATTTAATTTAATGGAAAATATGTTGTTGCGGATTAAGATTTTCTTGTATTTAAGGAAGAAAATAATTTACCAAAACAACTTGGAATAACCATTTGCTTGTTTGACATTTTATTTCCCCAATTATTGAGATCTAAAAGTTATAATCATAAGGAAGAAATTGACAAAAATTTCAGAGTCAGAAAAATTAATAAACTAATTGAACGATCAGAAACGAATTAATTATCATAGAATGGAATTTAGTCTTTCATGGTTGTTATCATTGATAATTTGTATACAAATTATTATTAACTGTCTAAACTGTATACAGTTTAGACAGTGACTACTGTTTGAAAAAACAATATTTGAATTTCGTGCCAGATTGTGAGTAGAGGCGCTGCGATCGTTCATGCAATGCAGATGGCGTGAATATCAAGATGCGGCAGTCATCTTGGTTTCTCAACTAATTCAAATGAGATTGTAACAGATGTAACAACTTTTGTAATCTTAACTGAATTGTACCTGAAGATGGCCAGAGAATGAATGGCCGAAACATTTAACCTTTACAAATAAACCACAATTAAAGAGAAAACAATTGATTGCAGAAAAGAGTTCAGCAACTACATGTAGTTACAGCCTTTGTATGGTTGACTCCTCGAAGAACAAGAGCTTTTCCCGATATCTTTCGATAGCGGTATTTGTGTTTACTAAAGGTCAATAAACAATCGGGAGTTGCCCAGACATTTTCAACTATTTGAAAAAACATGCAGATGATAAAAAACCACAAGTTTCAAAATTTTTTGAAAAAAATTATTCTACTTCCGATTAAATGCTTGAGTCAGAGTTTGATTCATATCTATAGTTTTATGAAACATACCAAATTTCACTAATCTAGTGCTTACATTTTTAAGAAAAGATAATTAGGCCCTAATAAGAGAAAGTAAAAAACTAGCACCAATGTAGTACCTAAAACGGTCTTTCTCATACAGACAAGCTGCCGTTTGAGCTGCCTAACTACCGGGCTTTAGTTTCAATACAATTGCAATAGATGGTATGTTTAATTAAGACAATAAATAAAATATTTATCATTTCGAATGATTTTTTTTCTGATGAATGCTGTTTTCTTTATTTAATAAATAGGCTACTTGGGGCAGTATGACGCCTACCTTCCTCATGACTTATAAAGGTTTCTTCTAGTGAGTCAATAAAAAAAGGAAGCAAATTTATTATTAAATATAGATCTTCATGAAAATTGAATAAATGGATTTCTTATAACTTATTTTTTAGATGTTCGCAAATTAGATTATCATTGAATGTGATCTTCTCAAATATAATAAAAAATTGATTTCAGTTAATCTTTTTATAAATAAAAGAACGAAAAAAACATTCTTCTTGGTCAAAGAGTGAATCAGTGTAAAGCAATTAAGTGGCCATTTTTTTTTCTTTCCTTTTCTTTCCTTTTGTTAATTTTGTGAATGAAAGAGGATGGATTTCAAATTTGTGGCCGAATAACAATTATTATGTTGTAAATAGCTCTTTGTTTAATGCACCATTTCATTTATGACGGCAGCAACAACAACAACAACAGAGGGGGGGATAGACATAAAATAAATTTTAGACTGGATGGACTGGACATCATACTTTATAAGTTAATGTATCTTATTAGCTTGAAATAATGTTTACTTGATTTTTTTCTCTACTGTATTTTAGATTAGCTCGGGTTAGATAATAAAATTGAAATACAAGAAGCGGAAGAAATAAAATGATATTTATTTCGGAAAAATAAATCATTATCTTATATCTCATCCATTAAAAGTATTCTTGAGAGAAATTAATTTTTCAAATTTATTATAATCTACAACACGAAAATAAAACAGAATTATTATAAAAAATAAAATAAAAGCGGTACTATACAATAAATGATATTAGAGAAATTGTTTGAAATTCCACCTCTTATTAATTAAATTAAACTAAGAAACAAATCATTCATTAAATGAATACAAAGCTTTTATTCATTACAAACCGCCTACTGCGAAACTTAAAGGAACATTCAAAAATACGATTTTTAATTTCTCCTGTATATGTTAATATATATAGAGAGAGAAAGTATTGGAATCATGTCGAAAATTCGACGTTGAAATTTTTATGGATATACTGTTACACGTTTTGAGGTCCCCTAAATCCAAAAAAGTCAGACATGGTCTGTCTGACTGTGTGTGTGTCTGAGAACAAAATATATCAAGAACCAAAAGAGCTAGGAGATTGAAATTTTATATAACTGGCATAGGCCTAAGTTAGGTACTCCTCTGGGACGTAACAGGAAGTTTTTGAACAAAATCGGCCAAAGAGTCCTAGTACTTTACTGATGTACTTTTACAGTTTTTTTAATTTTCTCGAAGTTCGTTCAAACGATTTTAATTAAAATTCATAAATCAATTTATCAATTTAATTTTTTAGTTGTTCTTTAAAATGTATATTCTCATTTTGCTCTCAAAATTGCTTGAAGCAGACTTTACTCTTGTACAGTGAGCGCCACAATTAAGTCCCCACTTGATAGCTTTAGCTTTAAGTATATGGTATAGTAAGTAGGCCTATATGGTGTAAAGTGAAATAATTTTAATGACCGAAAAGGTAAAACGTAAAATCTGGTGCAGATGATTTTATACCTTTTAAAAATTTAAAATTATGTCACCATTTACTATTTTCCATACCATATACTTAAGGCTAAAGCTATCAGGTGGGGACTTAATTGTGGCGCTCACTGTACTTGATATTAAAAGAAATGAGTTTAGAACGCCTGCTAGTTAGCCAGCCAATCCTACCTCTTTGATGCCAAGGCTTACTTGCAGGGACAATTTAAGTATTGCGTAATCAAATTTTTGTGTTTTAGTCAACTTCCCCCCCCCCTTTAGCAATAATAAGCAAATCATCCTTCTTCCCTGTTCCTTAAGTAAATATTTTATTTTTTTTGGTTCGACCTTTTTTTAGAAAATAACTTTTAGCCTTTTTTAGTTTAAAAATGTTTACACAAGCAACCCCTCCCCTCTTTCCCTTGTCAGTAAGAATAAGCAAATATTAATAGGATAAGCTTTCCTCTAGAATGCTTCAGTAAAACTTTATTGCTCTTTAATTTTGAAATTTTGGCTTACTTCTTTGTTTTTAAGATAATACTTTTTTTTTCTCTTATTTATGTTTATACTAGTTGCAACGTCCTGTTTTTCACCCTAGCCAAGGTCTAGAATCACCCAGAGTGTATTTTACTTCACTATAATTGAGTAGACTTTGTTTTAACAAATTAAGAAAAGCAAATACACAAACAAAACACGACCAACCACCAAATGAGAGATGAATGGCTAAAGTCACAAGAAAGACAAAACGAAAAACATTTATCTAATGTTGCGATATTTTAACGAAAATTTACTTTTTTTTAAATTAGGTTTAATTAGTGTCAAGTTAAATAAAATACAATTCGAAAATAAAGAATAGCAATTATTATTTGCATTATTTACGATAAATAATAAGGGAAAATTGTTTTTAGAGATTTATAAAGAGAGTTTCTGGAGAAGCATTCTTTATAAAAAAAAAAAAGAGAGAAAGTAAAAAGATGTTGTAATAAAATTAAGGAATAACTGGAGAATAATATACCAGTTTTGATGGGCCACTCATCATATTATTTTGCAAATATTTCGACCTTTATTCTATTGCATGAAGATGAATTTGAAAATTTATTTAAAAGAACGGATTTATAGGCTTGTGGCATGTTTCGACACAGAAACGTAAGCAAAAAAAAATCATCTGAATTTTTACACTTATAATTAGGGGAGGCGAGTGGAGAAACTGCTTAAGATAATCAGGCATTCAGACAGTGAAAAAGAAAATTTCACCTCCAAAAATCTCACTTATTACTAGGCCAATGACAAGAGAAAAAAGTTTAGGAATTTATATTTTCAATTATTTAATAATTTCCTATTAAATATTATAGGAGAATATAAATTCTCTGTTAGAGGGGTGGAGAGTGAGAAGGGAGGGATAGAAATCATTGCTTAAATGTAAAAAATTTATAAAAAAAATAATTTTCTTCTTAATTTTCATTTTTAAAGAAAAAAACTATTTTGTTTATTAGAAGGGGTGATTTACACCCTTTCTCACCCTCCCACCAGGGAGTATACGAATTCATCATAGAGTTATATTTAAAAAATTGGATAATTTTATCAGTATAAGCTTATTATAAGAGAGAAAAATAAAATACAAAATTACTTTAATTCGTTATGCAAATGAGATGTGAAAATATTAATTACCTTAATAATAAGATGACCAGGTGGGGAGTTTGGTGGATGAATGTCTTATTTGCACAAATCACAACACAATATAAAAAAAAAAAAAAAACTAAACACACGCGAGAGAGATAGTGAGAGAGAAAGAGAAACCGAATGACTCATGGCTCGACTCAACTAAAAGACAGACCAGACCGCCTGACAGATAGGCAACAAGCAAGCAGGCTCTAATAGCATTGCTCTCTGAGCTCCCAAGAATAAAAATTATCAAATAAATTATCTATTTATAAAAATTCTATTTACTTGCAAACTAACGGGGTTTTATTCTGTTTGGAATAAATTCGAAATTAAATAACTATTAAAAGACTCACTTCATTTATCCACCCTTAAAACTCACCCTCAATTAAATAAAATACTTCCAAGTATTATTTTTTGTATTTCTTTATTTATTAAGAATACATTCGAAGTGAAAAAATTTTTAAAAGACATTTAATTAATCCCAATTAAATAAAATACTTCCAAGTATTATTTTTTGTATTTATTTATTTATTAACGATATAGTCAAAGTGAAAGAAGAATCCATATATTTAACTTTAAATTTGTAAAGATCAGCCCAAAAAAATGAAAGTTATAGCCAGCCGCATATTTGCCAATTTGACCAACTGTGCAGCGAGGGGCTGTGAATCTTCTATCTTCTTGTAAGCGCTTCGGAATTGCTCACACTCCACCCGCTTTATCCTATATATTTTTTTTTAGTTGAGGGATGTTTAAGGAAGAGTGAGGTGGGTCTGTCAGCTGAAATATAAGAAAATCAGTGAAAAAATTGTGAAAAAATCAGAAATTTTTTTTTTTGCATTTTAAGCGTCAAAATCCCCCCCCCCCTCCCCCCCCCCTCCCTTGGAACCAAATCCTAATGTTTTTTTAACTTTTCACTTCTCTAGACCTTCTGAAGAAATGTTGAGGCTGAAAAATTCTTTTTCATCCCTCCAAATTTGATTCATGGCCCTATAATTAACGAAATGGGGTGGAAATAAGTAGGGGGCTTCCCCCCCGAAAACGGTACATGGTGGGGGAAAACGGAGGTCATATTTGGATTCAGGAGGTCATTTTACTTAAGAATCTGAAGGAATTATCTCGGGGCTTTTTTTCCTGCCGCACCGTGTTTTTAATAAAAATTTTTTTGATTATAAAATTTTTTTTATTTAAGATTGTCTAGTTATTTCTTTATGAGAATAGTTGTGGTAAACACAAATATTCCAGTAAAAAAAAAAAGTTTTTTGCAAACTAAAACAAAAGCAATAATAATGGTTTGCCATAAAAAAAAAAGTTTATTTTTTCCAATTTTTCTTCTTTATTTTCTAAACTCATAATTGATAAAAAAAAGTTTGCATCAAGTTAATCTGACAGGAAAATAAATATTCGTATATACTATATAGTAAAAGGTGAAATTATGATGTCGTTGAAAACTTTATATGACCTAAAATGGAGTCTAGTTAATTACCTTTTAAGATTCGAAAGACATTTTATTCGATTTATGATACTATGAGAGTTAGATTTTAATTGAAAATTAACGATCAAAGAACATACTTATTAATTAAGCCGCAAATCATTTGAATGGTGTGTATTTAATATTGAGGGTTTGTTGCACTGCATCTTGAAACAGCGAATATAATCCAAGCTTGCAAAATCCAACCTACGAACTTTGTTCTGAGAGCTAACATCAGCACAATTCAAAATAGAACACCCACCCCTTCCCCCCTTGCGCCCCCACTACAACTACCACCAACACCAAAACGCCCTTTCAATCATAGTAAATAGTAAAGTTTCTCTCTCCCTTTCTATTGACTAAATCCATTTAAATAAATAGGAAGTGGAGTTTTGATCAAAGAAAATGGCTTAACTTTGAAATTAAAAATAAAGCTCACTCTAATTCCATATAACTCGAGATGGTCTCTTTGCTTAAGTGGGAATATTTAATCTATTTAAAATAAGAAGCAAGAACAACTAGTATATTCACTAAACTAAAATACGAATTGAATTGAAGAGAGTTGGGTCTCTTGAAAACGAGAAATTCAAGGAGCATGGCCTACTTTCATCTTGTTTATTAATTTAAAAAACAAAATTATTTAATAAATCAATAATAAGAGAGAAAAAAAAAGAAATATGATAGCACTGGTGTTTTGTAGAGATGATTCGTGCTTGAATAAAATTGACTGTTTAAATTTAAAGAACCCCCCTCCCCCCCCCGTGGATGAAAGATAGATGTGCTGACAAATGTCAATATTAATAGTCTTAAAACTTCGGGGCTTGGATTCAGATCCCAGACAGTCCGATGAATATTTAAATAAAATAAATAAAATTATTTAATATATGTGAGGTTTCACTAAGTTGTAAATGAAAGAAATATTGAATTTCTAACTCGATATATTTCGGGCTATTAACCCATCTTCAGGAGTACATGTGACTGAGTGAATAAAAGAATAGATGCTACCAAGCAGGCTTGGGTAGGAGTGGGGGTGAATATTTATTTAAATCATTTGGATACCAAATGTGCCTGAACCCCCTATATATATATATATATATATATATCGTATCTAAATAATGATTCGACCTAAGATGCCGAAAGAATTATCAATCAAAAAAAGTAAAATGAAATTTTAAAAGGTCCGAAACCAAAATTTGGGACAAAAAATTAAAAAAAAAAAATTACTTCACTTATGTCATTAGAGTAATAACTGGCCCATTGTAGTTACTCTGAGTGGTAACTTTTATGGGAATAATACCTACAGATGTGGGATCCCGTTTCCCTCCTCAGGTGGAGGTATTTCATGTGAAAGTTTCAACTTTCCTAAGAGCAATTTTTTTGAAATTAATAGTAATAATGCTTTCTTTACTATAAAGTTACTTAAGTTCGAGTCAATTATAAAACAAAAAAATTTAAAAGACCAACCAAGTTAATAATAAAATTGTTCAGTCACATTTTAAATATTCAAAATTGGATTATATTCTATTTAATATTCTCTTTTCCTCTTTCTTCCTATCTTTGATACATTTAATTTAAATACCTGTGATCTTGTCTTTTGCTAAATTGAAATATATATATGCACATATACGTAGAATATATATATATATATATATATATATTCTAGGGAACCAATTCGGAGTTAAATTAGACCCGATACAAGAGGACAAAATTAAATAAAGATATTCAAATATAGTTCCCTTCTTTATGGTCTCTAAAATTTAGATTTAAATTCAATTAACTTCAACTAAGTGAACGTGTAAAGAGAGCTTTCAAGATTCGATATGTAATTAAATACCTAGAATAAGTATCAAAATAATATCAGTTACTCAAATGTAGAGTTAAAGAGTGAAGAGTTGGAATTCTTCAAAGTACTCCAAGGAAGCTTTTTAATAGTTATTTTATTATGATGAAGAAAAAAAAAATATCTTTAAGCTAATCTTAATTATTATTAACGAAAATTATATCCTTATAGAGTTATTAAATCTTAATCAAGAGAGCAAAGAGGGATTATATTTTTTAAATCACCTCTATACTGTAATATCACAATTTTTTTTTATTCTGATCTTATTGCATATTCATAGTTCATTAAAAAAATTTTTACATAAATGTATTTTATAAATAATATTTAGATGAGAGTTAGGGGAATAAAAAAGATATAGGCGTAAATAAATGTGTAGGAAGATTTTAGAACATTAAAAAGCTATTTTAATCTAAATTTGTAAGTATAAAAAAATTGGGAATAAAATTTTCCAAAATTTAAAAAATAATTTCGCTAATAGGCTTGTATGTAGAGAGCAGAAAAAAGTCTCATATTTTGAAGAAAAAATCGCCTTTAAAAGTCTATTTTTTTTAGTCAAATAGTTGGCAAAAAGTCTGTTTTGGCAAAAAAAAATCGCTAAAAAGTCGCTGTCAATTTTAAATTTTTACATAAATGTATTTTATAAATAATATTTAGATGAGAGTTAGGAGAATAAAAAAGATATAGGCGGTGGCGCAAATAAATGTGTAGGAAGATTTTAGAACATTAAAAAGCTATTTTTATCTAAATTTGTAACTATAAAAAAATTCGGAATAAAATTTTCCTAAATTTAAAAAATAATTTCGCTAATAGGCTTGTATGTTTAATTAATTAATAATATGAAAAAGTAAAAGAAATAGAGAGCTTATGCTCTCGGGCTTGGTGTAGTTGGCAGCGTGCTAACCTTCTATACCGAGGGTCGCGGGTTCGGACCCCAGGCAATTATTTAACCCAATTGGATACCAAATAGCTTAAATAAAAATGCCTGGTTCCCCAATAGATAGATATTATCATAAAATAACGGTTATCATCAAAGTATTATATGGCCTAAGTTGCTGAAAAGACTGTGTGTATGTGTGTGTGAGTGTGAATGGGAAAAAAGTGTGAGTGTTTAAAAAAAAAAAAAATAGAGAGTTTATCTCACGAAAACCGAAATATGACAGAGTTCTTTAGAATTTAATTAAACAAATAAAAAAAGTTAATTTCATTAGTACAAAAGTAAAAATCTGGCCAGAATATATTTATTTTCTGCAGGTATATTAGAATTCAAGATGTAAAACATCCCCCCCCACCTCTCTCCGTAGCTTAAAATGCAAAATTAAAAAAAAAAAACATATATTTCCATCAAAATTTCACAATCGAATTTTTGACATGATCGTAATACTTTCACACTAAACATTACTATATTTATTTTATTTATTTATTAATTTATGCTCAATTGCAAACAACATGAATAAACAGAGAAATAATAATCTACTATATATTGCATGACCCACAGGATCATATAGGTAAGAGAAAATAAAAATCTTGTAAGCCATAAGTTTTTAATAAATAAGAAAAACAGAAACAAAATTTTTGTGCGAAAAATTCACAAGTTTGGAGCACTTTAATTAAATCCAAGAAGCTGGAAGAAGATTTTAATAATTTTTTATAAACAATACTTAGATAACAATTAAAAGTATGCCAGAATTTAATAGACTTAAGATGCAAACAACACAAGCCTATATTTTGAATAAATAAATTCGAATAAATAAATATTCACAAATTTGGGGTACTTTAATTAAGCCTAAGAAGCTGGAAGAAGATAATAATTTTTTATAACTATAGATGTCAAATAAAAGTAGGTATGCGAGAATTTAATAAGATATAACACAAGCCTATTTTCTTAAAAAAAAGTGTGTTAATAGAGACTCTATTAATTAAATAGCGGAACGCTTATTTGCTTGTCATGAGATTCTAACTATCCTGGACAGCAAATGATGCATTAATTAAATCTCGAACTCTGTGTTGTTGTTGTTGTTAGTGGTGCTACTGCTAATCAATGTAGTTGGAATACAGTGTTTATATATATATTCTCCATTTCCTGTTAGCCCTAAACTAGCTTTGAGTGACACTCGATGCTCTGATTTATTCAGCTTTAATTACAAGAGTCCAATCCCAACACCTTCACCATCATGTGACAGGTGTCAAATACGCATGGCCCACAGGCGAATCATATATTAATTAATTCCCAAATTAAATTAATAGACGTTAATTAAATAATATGATCTTATATTTTTATTTATTTTTTTTACTTTCTCTTATCTATATATGTTATAGAGAAAGTATTGTTTTTTTCATGTCAAAAACTCGATGTCGACATTTTGATGGATATACACGTTTTAATGTCACTTGAATCCAAAAAAGTGGTTTACGCGACATGGTTTATCAGTGTGCGTCTGTCTGCGAACAAAATATCTCAATAACGAAAAGAGAGAGCTAGAAGGTTGAAATTTTATATTTAAGTAAGGTACCCTGGAACGTGACACGAAGCTTTTGAATAATCGGCCAAAGAGTACTTGTACTTTACTGATGTAATTTTTCAGTTTTTTTACGATTTTCTCAAAATCCGTTTCAACGATTTTGTTTAAAATTCAAAAATCAATTATGTTTTAGATGCTCTTTAAAATGTATATTCTCATTTTGGCATTGAAATCTTCTGAAGACCACTTTACTCTTGTACAGTGAGCGCCACAATTAAGACCCCACCTGATAGCTTTAGCCTTAAGTATATGGTATAGTATATGGTAAATGATGAAATAATTTTAAATTTGAAAAGGTAAAATAAAATCATCTGTACCAGATTTTTTTTACCCTTTCAGTCATTAAAATTATTTCACTTTATACTATACCATATACATAGGCGTAGCCAGGGGGGGGTTCAAACCCCCCCCCCCCCATGGGACCCAAGTCATGACTAGATTTTTAATACAAATTATATTTCACATAGGGTAAGAGAAAGTAAAAGATAATAATTTACTTTAGCTAAAAAAAAAAAAACCAAAATGATTTATAAATACCCTAAAATAATCTTAAATTTTTGAAAAAAATTTCTTGATCCCCCCTATCAAAAATTTCTGGCTACGCCAATGACCATATACTTAAGGCTAAATCTATCAAGTGGGGATTTAATTGTGGCGCTCACTGTACTTCAGAGGAAAGATAGGAGAAATGGTTGCCATGGTAACAAAATATAAATATTTTCCCATTCTGATAAATTTACAATACAAAAAATCTGGTGTGACAAGTAGAGAACACCACTTTCGATTACCGAAGGTAAGAGAAAGTTGTGTGCTGTGTCACGCCAGGTTTTTTTTTTTTTTTTTTTTATTTTGAGAAGCCAAAGAGTTAATTTGTTCTTTGTTCGTTTTTGTTTTGTGGTTTTATGAAAAATTTTATATTAAAACCGACAATCTAGAGATCGAATTAATAACAAAAAGGAAGAATGATGGTTAAAAGAGAGTTTGAAACAACAAAGTATTTTTTTTTTTTACTTTTTTAATTTATCTTGAATTCCGCCAACATTCTCTTTCCGTGTTGTAAATATTATCTGGGATATTTGTTAAACATTTATATAGAAGTTTGGTTTGGATATTTATTTAATATGGAATATTTTCTTAAAATTTATTAATATTGAAATTTCCAATAATTTATTGGGAAATATTCGCACTCCAACTAACCAACTAACTAAAGCTATGAATTATTATCTCGGCAAAAAAAAAATCAAATAAAAAAAATAAAATTATTAGTGGAAAGAGAATTATTATAAAATATTCAATAAGCACAAAAGCTATGTGGTTATAAATACATAGCTATTTTAAATTAATAAATAATTTATTATATGATTGCTACATTTGTAATAGAGAGAGATGGTTGAACAGATCATTTTTACTTTCTCTTTCTGATAAATGTTAAAAATTTAAATGCCGAAATTTCTATTCTCCTGGCCGCAAAAAATGATTTTTAATGTACAAATATTTTAAAGATGGAGGAGTGAAAATCGTGGGAACAAATGATATTACCCTTTTAGTTACAAGTTTATAGGAACAATGAGAAGTCAATGAATCGCTTCCACTTTACAATTTGATTAAAAGAGTGAAAAATATTCAACTCACTTTTCTTATTTCCAGTCCATATGCATTATCCTCAGTATTTGTTTGTTTAACAACACTTAGAAATATGATACACATTCTGATGACACTAATTAACTAATGAAACGCACAATACATAATTATAAATCACTATTAAATTTACACTCTCAAAATCGGGTGAGGCATATTACAAACACTTTCACTCGATTGAATCAGTCAAACGACCAATACGAAGATAGCTACAAGACGCCCTTTGTTAGGCTGATTTGACAACAAACAAATGATTGCGGCTGATTTAATTCAAACAGCTTTAAATTTTTTTTTTGACACACTTTTTTTCACATTCACACTCGCATACACACAGTCATTTCGAGAGAATATACATTTTAAAGAGCATCTAAAAAAATCATTGATTTTTGAATTTTAATTGAAATCGTTGGAGCGAATTTTGAGAAAATCGAAAAAAAAAAAACTGAAAAAGTACATCAGTAAAGTACTAGTACTCTTTGGCCAATTTTGTTCAAAAGCTTCGTGTCAAGTCCCAGGGGAGTGCCTAACTTAAATATCAAATTTCAACCTCCTAGCTCCTTTATGTTCATGAGATATTTTGTTCACAGAGAGACTATATCGTGAAAACCACTTTTTTAGATTCAGGGGACCTCAAACGTATATACCTATATAACGTATTATATAGGCCTATACCTAGTATATAAATAAAGGTAAAAGAAAGTAAAAAAGTATTAAGTTGCTCAAATATTTTGTTTTTAATTTTAAATGGAAATTTAGAGGCAAAATATTACCAACTTTTGCTGGGGTTTGATTTTGTTACAAGCGAGGATTCAATTTCAATTGAATTGGCTACCGATCAAATGAAATAAATAGGGACAGGATCTAAATTCTATTGCAAGCAGAATATTTGAACAACGATTTTGTTACAATATAAAATTTGATATCATATTCGAATAATCGAGAATTGAAAGAAATATATTTCTTCTATTCTCGATATATAAAAAACTTAATATTTTATTCAACATTCAAAGCAAGCTTCGAGTACGTAAGAGAGGGGGGTGCGACAATCACGCAAGTGAGATTAGTTCCGGGTAGTGGATGCTGTGACGAAGGGCCTAGATCAGTCGTGCGTAACGCCCTCGGGCAACCGAATACTTCGCATCCATCCTTGGAGCTTAAAATATCTTAATATCAAAAATAGTTAACAGATTTAGAATCACAAGCCGGTCCTTGAATTTTTCCTCAATAAACATTTTCCAGTTTTATTCCTTGTATATTTATTTCTGGTTAGTTTACTAATTCCTATAACGGTTTCACTTTAACCATCATTCTACAATACAGTAAAACCCCTCTCAACCGGTACTCAGATAAACCGGCTTATTAGTATTATAAATTACATATATAATACATTATTTTTATTATTACATATATATATATAATTACTTTTTTTTGTATTTTAATTAAAATGTGTTGTGCAGAATTGTGCAATATGTTCGTTCAGATGGGAAGAGGGAGGGGAAGGAGTTTCCGAGTTTGTTTACTCGCTTGCTTCCCAGTCTATTTTTCTACTACATAGGCTTAAACAAAAATGAGCGAGTTAGAAAAACGAAAACGTGTTATGAAAATGAATGAAAATCAATTTTTCACCGAAACCTCGGATTAATCGGTCTATCCGGCCAGGGTTTCGGTCCCGACCAGGACGTTTAAGACAAGTTTTACTGTTATATATTTGATGAGGAACTTGTTTAGTCTATATTTTGGTTTCTTAATGCGATTTCCAGTGGGTAGCGACCATTCAATCCGTATTTAATAAAACTTAAGATAGTATTAATAATTTATTTTATTTTTTGGCCTATTTTCAAAATAGAGAGAAAAATCAATTTTCATTTTCCATTTGTATTGTAAAAAATTTTTTGTATAGCACCACTTTCTCATTAAATAAAATTTTTTTTGGGTTTAGAGAAAGTAAAAAAAAAGAGCGATTATATTTATATCGCTCTTAAAAATAAAAAATCTGGTGTGACTGGCGCACAGCACACAACTTTCTCTTACCTTCGGTAATCGAATGTTGTGTACTGTGCTTGTCACACCAGATTTTTTGTGTCGACATGTATTTAGTTTCCGACAGTACGGTACATTCGATTTTCAAGATGTAAAATTTATAAGTATGACAAAATATTTATATTTTGTTACCATGGCAACCATTTCTCCTATCTTTTCTATGGAGAACAAGAGTAAAGTGGTCTTCAGAAGATTTCAATCACAAAATGAGAATATACATTTTAAAAGGCATCTAAAAAATAATTGATTTTTGAATTTAAAAAAAATCGTTGGAGCAAATTTTGAGAAAATCGAAAAAAACTGAAAAAGTACATCAGTAAAGTACTAGTACTCTTTGGCCGATTTTGATTAAAAGCTTATTTTTCCGGTCCCGGGGGATGTTTAACTTAAATATAAAATTTCAACCTCCTAGCTCAATTCCTTCATGCTTAAAATTGAACACACACAGACACACAGACAGACACACACACACACACACACACACACACACACACACACACACACACACACACACACACACACACACACACAGACCATGTCGCGAAAACCACTTTTTTGGATTCAGGGGACCTCAAAACGTGAAGATCCATCAAAATCTCGACATCGAATTTTTGACATGAATCCAATACTTTCTCTCTATATATATATTACATATATACATAGGTAAGAGAAAGTAAAAATCCCACTTGTAATAATCAATAATAAATCTATCCAACGGGAATATATATTTTTTTTTATCAAACATCTCTTCAAAAATAAAAGTGGACTATATTTCTTTCTTTAGAAATTAAAATGACAAACGGCTTTAGAATTATACTGAATATTAATTGCAGGCTTAACTCTGTATATCTACAGTCTATATGTAGCAGCGCATATGCATTAATGACAGTGGTTTTATAGAGTAATAAATCCAAATAACACCTTGTTCTGGCAATTTTATATCATCCCTCTCTCTCTCTCGCACTTGTTTTATTTAATCACTTAAATAAAAAACCTGAATGGAACAGTTTGCTTAATAAAAAATAATATAATATTCGATTTTGTTAATAAAAAAAACATTCATCAATAACATATTTCGGAGTCAAGGTTTTATGAAATTTTATTGAATTATATTTTATCAAGAGCCAGAGAGTTTCCACACAACGGCATTTTAAAGATTGATTGGTTGGAAGCTAGAATTTTTGTTCATATAAAAGTAAAGGTAACACGACTAGTATTTACTTAATATAATTTCAACCACAAGATTAAAATAAAAAATCGAAAGTTGTGTTCTGTCCTGGGACCAAGGGCGGATACAAGGGGGGGGGGGGGTAAAGGGGGGTAATTACCCCCTGAGATTTGAAAAAAATACTTTTTTCGAAAAAAAAATCTATTTTTAATGTAAAATTTTAAAAATTAATACTTAAAAATTTGATTTGTATTTATATTCTGGCAAACAAGTACAAAATGCGCCTTTAAATTACCGAAATTAAGAAAAAAATGTGTGCTGTGCGACCAGTCACTCCAGATAACCCCCCCCCCCCCCCCCCCCCCCCGAGAAACACCTCTGGATCCGCCACTGGCTGGGACGCAAGATTTTTGTGTGGGCATATGAATAGTTTCCGACAGTACGGTACATTTGAATTTGAAACATAGAAAAATATTTATATTTTGTTACCATGGCAACCATTTTTTTATCTTTCCTAAGAAGTACAAGAGTAAAGTGGTCTTCATAAGATTTCAATGACAAAATAAGAATATTAAATAGCATCTAAAAATAATTGATTTATGAATTTTAAACAAAATAGTTAAGGCAAATTTAAAAAAAAAAAACTGAAAAAGTAGGGCCTACTTAAGTAAAGTTTTTTTTCGATTTTCTCAAAATTCGCTCCAACGATATTTTTTTTTTAATTCATAATTTTTTTTTTAGATGCTCTTTAAAATGTATATTCTCATTATGTCTGAAGACCACTTTACTCTTGTTCTTCATAGGAAAGATAGTAGAAATGGTTGCCATGGTAACAGAATTTAAGTCTTTTTCTTTTTAGATTAAAATTCATATGAATCAATTATTATTTAGATTTCATTTTAAAAAGTATAACAGTAATATTTAAAGAAAATTGTTTGAAGTAAACTTTGATGATGTAATTCAGTTTTTTTTTATTTATATTAATTTGATGAATATAATAAAAAAAAAATAGAAAATAATTTTATTGTTTTTTTTTTTTTATTATTATTATTTTTTGCTCGATTTAATTGTTTCGCAGAAAAAGGGGTGACATGAACTCAGGTTTATTTTTAGACGACGGATGGACAGTGACTCTTAAGTCACTCTCTTTGTCACTTGCACTATTTTTCTTTAAATCATCTCTCGTTTGAAATTTAATAAATCTGCTGTGACCAGCACGGTGCACAACTTTCTCTTACCGAAGGATAAGAGAAAGTTATGTCCTTCCTGTGCGCCAGTCACAGCAGATTTTTTTAATTTTCAGAGATGATTTAAAGTAAAATATTTTTTTTTTTTCTGATTAGTTAAATGAGATTTTTTTTTAATGTTGCAAATAAAAAAAAATAAATATTTTAATCAAAAATATAAATTTTAAATCACAGTTACATCCATTAAAAAAATATAAAGTACGAGTAATATGAAATAATAAACGTTCACAAAATAAATAGTTGAATATTTATTTCTAATTTATTATTCCTTATTTATCGAAAAGACTGTATGAATGTGAGTGTGAGTGTGAATGAGAAAAAGTGTGAATGTTTTTTTAAAAAAAAAAATTCCTTATTTATAATTACTGTGTATTTATTATGAATATTTTTTTTTAATAATCTTTTGGGCATCTTCTGACCTATACCTATTAATGTGATATATTAATATATTGGAGGCCAGGCAATATCTGATTTTAATAAATTCATCGGTAGTAAAAATTAAAAACTTGGAAAAAAAATATGCTGTTATTTATTTATATCCCTCATATAATTTACTATAAATTTACTATAAATAAAAGCTAATAATAGGATTTAACAAAATATTCCATATCAATTATAAATTACCTCAGCTAAACCTATAATGACTTGAGAGAAAAATAAACTTTTTATATTAAACTCTAATCAGAAATTTATATAAATAAGAATTTTTTCTTATAAAATCAATGGTTTAAATGGCATGAAAAATTGACGGAGGGATTTCAGCAATGGTGGATCAGAGGGGTTTTTTCGGATACTTTGAGGAGAAGAATTTTTCAATTTTTTATTTATAGGTTATCTCGACATAATAAATTTGGATATGACAACACAGAACACAACTTTCAAGAGATAGTTGTGTTATGTTATATAATCACATCACACCAATTTTTCTTTTAAGGTAAAAATAAAAAAAATATGAAATTGAAATGAAATGGAGTAAATAGACTACCTTGGAGCCTTGTGATTGTAAGAATGGAAGCCATGGATGGAGTTAATAAAAGCCGGAGGAGATTGTTCGTAGACTCGGATGTTAAAGTGGATGTTCACAGGTGTGCGGTGAATGAAGTGAACGTGGAAATCAAGGATAGCGTCATTTCAGCATGAAGGAAGCATAGAGACGATGTAAATCACAAGCACTCACAATGCAAACTGCAGAGTCATCGGCGAGGAGAGAGTCAGGCGAGACATTCACCTAGTATGTAAGCTGCACTCTGATTGGTTAGCTGGCTCAGGCATTCACCAATCACGCGGCGCGCCGCGGCGTGGCCTATGTTTAAACTTTCGTCTTGCACTGGCGCCACTTTGTTTGTAACTTGCAAGCATCCGTGACGTCATAATCAAATGTATTAATTTAAGAACGAGGCTGTGATGCAATCAATGATGAGAGGGTAATTAGAATATTTTATAAAAAAAAATATTTTTTTATAAATATGAATATTTTTTATTTTTATATTATTATTGTATTTATTGTAATTAAAAGATTTTTTTTTACTTTCTCTTACCTCTATATATGTTATTATATATAGAGAGAAAGTATTGGATTCATGTCAAAAATTCGATGTCGAGATTTTCTTTACTATCAGACTAAGGCTGAACGCACACTGAGCAAAAACGTTTTCGGATAAAACGTTTTGTCCAAGAGCAAAACGTTATGAAAAAAAAAAAAATATTAATATATAAATATTTTAAAAGAAAAAGAAATACAGTAGAGTCCCGGTAATCCGAACCTCGCTAATCCGAACTTCCGGTTAATCCGAACTCTTTTTGCGTACGATTTTTTTTTTTTAATTATAGCGTTCACACATCACGCAAATTAATGAGTTTCTTTTTCTCTTAATTAAACGTAAAAAAATATTATGAAATATTTATTTAGAGTTTAATATCACCGACAAGTTTCACGGTTTACAACGTTATAAATACGACTTTATTATCAAAATTAACTAATTCAAGCTTACAATTCCGGTTAATCCGAACTTCCCGATAATCCGAGCGACCCGCGGTCCCAATTAGTTTTTTTTTTTTTTAAACATTCACACTTTTTTCTCATTCACACTCACACTCACACACACATTCACACTGTCTTTTCGGCAGCTCAGGCCATATAAGACATTTACGATAACCGTTATTTATGAATTTATATATATTAGGGTCCAGGCATTTTTATTTAAGCCATCTAGTATCCAGATGGCTTAAATAAAATCATCGGACTGCCTGGGGTCCGAACCCGCGACGTTTGGTATATGAGGTTAGCAGGCTAACCTCTACACCACGCCCCGTGGGCGTCCCAATTAGTTCGGATTAACGGGACTCTACTGTATATTAATATATAGGGCCTAAGCATTTTTGCTGAAAACTGACAAATTTAGATAAAAAAAATTTAATTAAAATTAGTCTTTGTGAGGGCCCGGGGGGGTATGGGTGTATGTTTTGTCCAAGAGCAAAACATTTTGTCCAATGCCAACACACACCGATTGAGCAAAAACGTTTTCGAACAAAACCTTTTGTCCAATAGCAAAACGTTTTGCTCAGTGTTTTGTCTCTTCGTGTGTTCGTTTGTGCGTTGACCCATAGAAAAGCATTGAAAAAACTGTTTTAGGCAAAAACGTTTTTGCTCAATTGGTGTGCGTTCAGGCTAAAAGTTCAAAAGACAAGTTTTATAAATTCCCTGAAGAGCATATTAATTAACTTAAGAAAAAAAAAACTATTTTGAAGAATTTTATTAGTATTTTACAAAAACGAGCAGTAAAATATTTTAATACCAGATGCAGTGGCGTAGTGGGCTTAACTCGCGCCCGGGGCACAACACACCCCCGCATTCGAAAACCATATCATTATACAGGGGCGTATATAGAACTCAAAAATTTTCTTGCCTGCGGAAAATTTTTTGCCCTGCTGTTAAAATCATTTTACTTAAGTGGGCTAAGTTTTGCGGAATTTTTCCCCCTTCCTGCGGAAAAATTTTATTTTTTTTGCGGAACCAAATTTTTCCGTCACGCGGAAAATTTTTTTAATTTTTTTCCCGGACATTAAAATTATTTTTTGTTTTGCGAATTTGTTTGGCGCCCCTTTGTGAGTAGCGCCCGGGGCATGATGACCCCCTTGCCCCCCTCTCGCTACGCCACTGACCAGATGCATCTAAAATTGTTTTAATATAAAAAAAAATCGGATGCAATTTTTACAACACATTTTCTTTTTATATTATTTATTTATTTTTTTTTTTTAAGTTGTTTTTAAGACCTTTTAAAAGACTAATTTTGAAAGTAAAATGAAATTCTTTGTGCTTAATTAATTATAAATTAAAAAGGGGTATGATTTTTTTGAAGATAAGAGAAGAATGTATAATACAAAGGCCTTCATCGCCCTGTTGCAAATTACTTTCATCGCCACTGTATATATGTATATATATCTGGTTAATTATGTAAAGGGAAACCCAGTATTTGAACCAGGTAATTTGATTAAACAACCCAAACACATACACATATACAGGGCCTCACGCACATAGACACACGCACACATGTGCAATTTGCAAAAGCCCTTTTAGATTTTGTTGTGAATTAGGTCTTGGATGGTGAAATAAGCCTCGTCGTCGTCAAGACACTAAGTCAGTCAGTCACTCAATGAATGAATGAATAGACTTCCTATACACAGTGCGGCTTTTCATCCGGAATCAATGTCCAATTGATCGTCTTTGTTCTAAGAAACTGCTTAAATTAATAATATAAAATTTGGTTAATTATCAACAAACTAAGAATCTTGTTAAATTATTTAATTTTATATAAATAATTTACGAGTAATTAATAAAGGGCCTATTCAATAAATCCCCATAGAATGGGTTTTGTGTTTTTTTTTTTTTTTTAATTCCTAAAAATATTTTTGACCTTTAATCAACGATCTTTTTGATGTATAATATTTCTATAGTTGTTATCTGTCATTTATTTAAACTAATTGGAGGTCATTTATTTTAAAGGGTGGGATTATAAAGCCAAAGCTTTGTCTCTGTTCATCGCTTTCTATTTAAAAAAATTTAATTTTAAAAAATAAGTCGTCCAATGAGGAGCTGTCCAACAGTCAAAGAAAAACTACAGTACAAAGAATTTCTATGTCAATTCCAATATGATTTGATCAAAAAAAAAAAATAAATAAATAAAGAAATTTTGGATTATAATAATCAAAATGTGAAGTAGAAGAGTTAAAGATTGAATAAGTTTGTCGACTAATCAAATTTCGAAACCAACCAGTTGAGAAAAAACTACAATAACTAAAAAAAGAGGGTGTTAAAAAGTATTAGAAGGGATCCGAGACAAGAAAATTTAAATAATGAACAGAATTTGGCTATTATTTCGCTGAAATAATAAATGGATATTTTGTCTCTCAGGTATGACATACAAACACAAGTACCCGTGAAAATAGTTTGCCTGGTTTTATTATATATAATGTGCCATTATTAGCTGAGTATATTTATATTCAACATTTTAAAAACGCATTAGATGTCAGGTCGAAAATTGATTAGAAAAATTTGTTGGGTTGCCTATCTTCTAGTAAACAAAAAAGAACAGCCATTTTAGATATATAGCACTTTAATAAAATAAAATAATACTATTTTATTTCACTGTGTCCATCGACGTTTCGGGTGCTAATCGACTCCTTTCTCAGGACTCCCGAAACGCCGAAGAGCACAGTGAAATAGAATAGCATTTTATTTCTGGTCCTTTCTATATACATAAAAATCAATAATATAGACAATTTACAGTCAAAAAAAAATATTAATATTATGAAATTTCTTGAGTTGAATGGCTGTAGATATTTAATTAGAAGAAAGGACGAAAGCTCGGGAACAGCAGCCAGGGAAATAAAAAAATTTGTAGCCGACGTTTCGAGTATTAGTCGCATCTTCAGGACAAGCAAAATTGTCAGAGATTAGTTCAGGCTGTGCGGTACTGAATAATTTCATACTTATAGTTCTTAAAATCGAAACTTCGGCAACAAAATATATAGCTTTTTTTATTTCCCCTGGCTGTTTCGCGAAAATTCTCCCGTCTCTTTCTTATAATTAATATTATGATTTTAATCAATTAATTTTGGGCCCCCTTCCTTAAAAAAGATCTGATATCCACTAAAAAAAAAATTTAATGGAAATTGAATCTTTTTTATAAGCTAAATATTTTGTGCTATTTTCAAAATTATATAAATGTGAGATAAAAGTCTCTGACCCAGATGAGGGGGATGTTTGTTTATCCATCCGCAAATGAGTGTTTGATCCCCGAGACCTTTTAATATATAACCCAAGCGGTAAATCGTATAAAATCGAAGTCTAAAGATTGGATTAAGATTCGAAATTATTCCGTTAGATTTCATATGACATAAAATTTAATTTAAAATTGATAAAGTGGTTTATTTATATCTGGCAAAGGATATATATTTACTGCTTATATATAGGCTTGGAGATGGGGAGGGGGGGATATTCAAAGTTCAAAGGAGTGGAAATTTCGCCAGCTCTGGAGATAATTGCCAGGCGGTTACCTCCGGATTTAATATTAACAGCTGTTACCAATTACCTAAGATAAACAGAGCGTGTGTTTGGAAGGTTACAGCAGATAGACTACTACCAAAAGGGGTAGGAGGAGAGGACGCTAGTGGAACTCAAAGTGGAAATAAGCACACTCGCACACATATACACAAACACAAACACTAAATAAAAATGGGTGAATAGATAACAACCCCAACAACGTCTTCCATCATTCCGTGGCGCGCATAAACAGCCGATTAACTCAAACGCGAGTTTGATAGATGCTTTGTGCAAGAGGAAAGCAGGCATTTAGTATGCATGGTGTAAGTGTCAACCCCTCATGGATAGAGAGATTGGAACAGTGAGATTAGCACCCATCCTATGGGCCTGTTATTAAAAACAAACGGCTGCTGTAATCGAATATGCAAATCAGACGATTACGGTGTTGACATTTGGGGTGAGGACGTGCAATGTTTACGTGGCCCTCAATAGACATAAAGGAAGGAATACTCTTAAGGGATTACTACTTTACTCCTCTCTAAAAAAATAAAGACATTATTATATCATAACTAGTAATAATAAAAATATTTACAAATAATTTTAAAGATAAATTTACTTTTTTAAATTAAAAAAAAAAAAAAATCTAACGAAAATAGCAATAGAGAGTTAAGGTAATGAACAAAAATTGTTTGAACTGGAGTAAACTAAAGGATATGAAAAAAAAAGAAATGCACCAACTTTTTTACTTTTTACTTGCATATATATAGGGCTACTAATATTTGTAGATAAAGTTTTTTCGTGCCAAAAATTTGATGGAAATACACGTTTTGAGAACCCTGCGTTCAAAAAAGTGAGTTGCAATTTTTGTTTTTTTTTTTTTTTTTTTTCATGGTTTTTTTTTTTTTGGGGGGGGGGAAATAAATAAAAATATTTTTTAGTGTGTTTTAAATAAGAAAAAATATTTTATTTACTTCATTTACGCCATGTCAATTAAATTTAATCACTGAATTTATTAATATTGTATTGTTAAACATTTTTTGAAGAAAGGTATCATCAAAATTTTCTTTAAAAATAAAATAAAGTCATTATTATAAAGTTGCTAGCAAATATATTTCAGATACTATTGGAAATAGAGATAGATACTCTTTTCTTGTTCTTTTTCCCTTGTCTTAATTCAATTAGAAAGAAAGTGTTAGGGGAAAAAACTTAAGTGCAAATGTTTACTTTGGCCAAAGTCTGGCCATGATTCGGTTTTAAATGAAGCTTCGCACTCTGGGAGGCTGTAATTAATTTGCTTTTCGAAACCACAAGCTAAAAACTACTTTAAGATATCGAAATAAAAATACTTTCTTCTAAACTTGGATGAAAAGAATTAATTCTTTGAAAATTGGATTAAATGGCAAATTAAAAGGAAGTGAGAGTCAAGGGATATGAGGCATTACTCCATCCCTTAGGAAAATCTGATCAGGGTGGTACTCATTAGAGTAAAAACAATCAACATATTTAATATGATTTCGAAGTAATTTTATCGCTCACCAAAAAGTATTTTCATTTTCGCATTATTATATTACCAAAATCGGCCAAAGAGTACTAGTACTTTACTGATGAACTTTTTAAATTTTTTTTTTTTTGATTTTTTCAAAATTTGCTCCAACGATTTTGATTAAAATTCGTAAATCAATTATTTTTTAGAATCTCTTCAAAATGTATATTATCATTTTGCCATTGAAATCTTTTGAAGCACAGTTTACTAGACCTACTTATAAATTTTACATTTTAATATATCGGCGGAAACTAAATATATGTTGACACGAAAAATCTGGCGTGACAAGGACAGAACACAACTTTCGATTACCGAAGGTAAGAGAAAGTTGTGTGCTGTGCGCCAGTCACACCAGATTTTTCTTTAATTACTATAACTATTTTGACTGGGGGTGAAAGCTAGTTTTGTTATTTGTTGTTAATCAGACCAGATTTTTTATAAACAATATATGGATGATTTTTTTTTTATTTGATTAAGGTCTTTTTCCACTTCTGAGGGCATTTAGATTCCGTTCCTATTTATTTCAATTGACTGGCACCAGAAATTAATGCGCTACCGCCATAGGTCACGAGAGGAAGATATATATGTTAAATATCTAATAAGAATTAACAAAAGGGCTTTGAAGCAATTAATGGAAAAATCGAAATGGGTTAATTTAAAAAATTCAATTTATATATCAATAAATTGAGTAATAATTGCCGATTTATACCTATAAGTTTTCCCCGATCATTTTTATACGTTTTATTTATTTCTTTCCATTATATATTTATTTTTTTGACATTGCACGTACTTTTTTTCTCTCTCTCTCGTACGTTGGTCGGATCGTACTGCTTATAATATATACTACGCCTATATTTTTTTAAAATTATGTTCTTCAATATCTTTTATTTTATGACATTTATATCCGGGAGCCTTTAAACATCATCATGCATTGCACAATATTTTTATAAATTTTATACTATGATATAGACTTTTATAAAGGCGTCTATTCCTTCTCTCTCACTCGCGCGCCCTTTCTACCTTGTGTTGATATATACCATAGTCTTAAAGACAACACAGACTCTCAGAGAGAGATAGAGAGGGAGAGAGGGGATGATAAGAGTATAACCAACTCCATGGAAGAAAAAATAAGAAGATATTTAATTCGCCCGGGTGCGGTTTATAAATTGAGGCTTTTTTCTGTCGCAAAAGATGTTCACACTTAATGAAATATGAAGACGATGGGGTGGGTTGAAGGAAATTTTAATAAATTATAAATAAACTTGAAAATTACTTTGAAATTTGATAATAATGTCTTATTTTTTTATAAAAAAAAAAATGAAATAATACTCCTGTACTTCTATATAGTAGGCCTATATATAAAAAAAATACCGTATATAAAAATGCAATAATGAATCAAATTACAATTTTTTTTTTTTTGGATTACAATTCTATAAATTGCTAGAGCATTAGATTCTGGTGCTTCTGTATCTCTGTAATATAATTTGCTTAAGGTGTCGAAAAGCCGTTCGAACACGATTGACTACCGAGTTAATCGGGGTGGCAAGAGATGGCGTTAGTTTTTGCCATAGGAATACAAGGGATTTATTCCATTTCATTTTAAAGATTCCAGCTAATTAATTAAGGGTAAAAAATTAATTATTTTTTAACACAATGATTACTAATTTAATTATCTATAAGATATAGAGCGAATTTTTTAAAAATATCTTTTATTTAATGCGATTAATCTAAAAAAAAAATTTATTTTTTCAAAAATCAAAAAAAGGGCTTCTATAAGTTGTAGATATTTTAAATAGCTTTAATTAAAAAAAAATTTTGAGGTGGATAGCTTCAAAATTGTGGCCACTGGAAACTCCCAAAACCCCGAGATGCGCACCCTAAATTATTTTTCTTGCGCGCCTGGAGTATAGGCATCAATTGATCTTGAGGTGCTATGCGTGGCAGCGGAGGGCAGGCGTCACCAGGGAAAAAGCTACAGGAGGAAGCTGCTCAGTTAGTGGTGGAGAAGAAAGAGCAACATAATTATAAAAAATAAAAAGTTCTAATCACCACGCCTGCTGATTTTGAAAGCTCTTAATTATTACCAAAACCCGGCGTCAATAATATTTATTAAATTTTGATAGTTAGTGTGGCTATTATTTTTATTTTTTATAAAATATGAAGTATTATTTTTTAAATATTTAATTATTAAAATTTTTTTTTTTGTCAATATAAATTAATTTAAGCTCTTAAAATGTTAACAAAATATTTTAAAAGACACAGTTAGTATATTGACGAGCTGGACAATTTAATTGAGTTCGAACATAGAACTTGCAACTTCTTTTTACAATCCATGATGATATATAGCTACGTTCTTCTAATTATTCATAGTCTTAAATTTCCATTTTGCATTATAAACAAGTTAAAAGTTGAAAATTATAGGTTATTTAGGGTCTAGAAAAAGTTTTATTATTTTCAATTAAAACCAAGTTGATATTTAAAAAAAAAAAAAAAAAAAAAAAATTGGGGAGCGGGGAGAAAAAAAAAGGAATTACCTAAGTTGCTTGTTTATTAAGTTATAAGAATTTATAAATTGAAATAACTTTAAAGACGTTTTAATTGAATAATAACTCAATATAATGACTAATTATATTCTTTTTCAATTTGTTGTGTTCCTTTTACGAAATTTGGATTAGACTCGACAAGTTATTCATTTTTATAAATAAATAGATGGGTGTTAATAAAAATTCAATTATGTTCACGCCTTTCAATCTATTAAGAATCTCCCGCTTATGTTGCGTTTCGGTGTCATAATGACATCTTCACAAAAAAGGTACTTAAAACACAATTTTACTTTACTAAAAATAATCTGGTGTGACTGATCGCACAGCACACAACTTTATCTTACCTTTGGTAAGAGGAGTTGTGTTCTGTGCGATCAGTCACACCAGATTTTTTGTGTCGCGATATATTTAGTTTCTGCATATATATTTTAAAGAGCATCTAAAAAATTGATTTTTGAATTTTAATCAAAGTCGTTGGAGCGAATTTTGAGAAAATCAAAAAAAAAAAACAAAAAAAAAAAAAAAACTGAAAAACTACTTCAGTATAGTACTTTTTGGCCAATTTTGATCAAAAGCTTAATTTCACGCCTTAGGTGATGGATGTCTAACTTAAATATAAAATTTCAACCTCCTAGCTCAATTCGTTCATGCTTAAACAAACAGACAGACCATGTCGCGAAAACCACTTTTTTGGATTCAGAGGATCTCAAAACGTGAAGATCCATCAAAATCTCGACATCGAATTTTTGACATGGATCCAATACTTTCTTTCTCTATATATTAACATTATATAGAGGTAAGAGAAAGTAATATAGTGAATGCGGTCAATCAATCAATTCGTCCTCCCCAATTTCGTGATGGTAAAATCTTAAAAAATTCACCAGGCTGCCCCACACATTCACCTATAAATAAATAGACATATAGATGACCAGGGACCAATCAGAATTTTTCTCCCCTCCTGAAATTGACTAGTACCTCATAAATAAGCCTAGTTTATGTTTATTGTGGGGCAAGAAACATTTCTATAAACAAGAGGGATAAAAATACGCTTTTTCATAAACAGAAATTCCAGGCCGATTGAATTAATTATTTATTCTTTTATATCAGTGGCGCATGAAAGGGATGAAATTAGAGTTTTAGTACATCATTGGTCCTTTTTAAAACTTTCTAAATTGAAAATTTTAATTATTCAAATATTTATTTTTTTGAACTATTGTAAGCCTATATGGACTCTGTTACGCATTAGTGTGTCAGCGCAGCTACCGAGTTTTGAGAAAATTAACATTAAAGTTTTTTGTATTCATTGGATTATATATAATTTTTTTTTGTCAATTGTACAAGTAACATTAAATATAAATTTTTTTAGGATATATTACATAAAAAATACTATTAATTAAAGCATTTGAAACAATATTCCGTGCTTAACTCAATTTTTAATTTTTTTGGCGCTTGACACACTAATGCATAACAGGGTCCATATATGGTCTATAATAAAAATAATTACTCCTGACCATCAATGGTATCACACTGGTTTATAATAGGGCCTCCCTTATATTGAATATATTTTCCAAGAAATAGGGGGCCTACATCTTAGCCCGAAAAATAAGCAAACTGGTTTCTAATATTTATATTAAACTAGACGCAAGCCCCGCCTCGGCGGGGCTTTCCGTCTAGCGGGGGCTGCGCCCCTGGACCCCCCTGCTCGCCTTCGGCTTATATACATACCGGTACATACATTTTCCCTTTTCATTTTTATATATAGAGTTTATTTTAACGGTTAATTATTCATGAACTTAAGATTTTTTGTGAATAATATCATTTCCGGGACTCTCCCGGTACACAGACACGCCGATATTTTAGAATTCAAAATGTAAATAAATAAAAAAATCGTAAACATGGGTAAATATTTATATTTTGTTACCATGGCAACCCTTTCTCCTAATTTTTATTTTTTTCTTATTTTAACGGTTAATTACTCATTAACTTATTGTTATTTGTGAAACAAAACCTGTCCGGGATTCTCACAAACATACACAGAAAATTTCATCAAAATCGGTTTAGTCGTTTAGGAGGAGTTCAGTCACATACACACGTACAGAAGAATTATATATATAAAGAAGATTTAAAGTTAATTAATTTTTTATTTTAATTAATAAATAATGTAAGAAGTGAAAAATAAAAGACTATATTTAGTCGACGTTCCGAGTGCCGGTTGCACTGATCATCAAGACAAAATTGATGTTAAAATGTCAAGTTCATTGACATGTCTTTAACAATCTATATTTTCTTTAGGAGATCTACGAATCTGACATTTTAACATCAATTTTGTCCTGATGATGAGTGTCGAAATGTCGACAAAATATAGACTTTTATTTTTCACTTTGGCACCATATCCTCATATTATAATTATTCAGTCATCAAAAACAACTAATAGTGTATTTATTTATTTATTTTTTCTAATACTCTTTAGATAACTAGTTTTTCATAACCTCTTGAATATTCATTCTAGCTACATCTGTGCCTTTTTATCCTAAACTAATCTATCTAAAGTGGATGTCCTAATTGAAGAGGGCTTCTCTCACACTCGGCTTATAGCCTATTTATTCCTTGAAAAGAGTACTTATTAACGTCCCTTCCAGAAGGCATCGTGAGCCCATTGTGGGGAGATAATTATCTGCCTTTGGTACCGGAGTCGTTCACTAGAGTGCATATATGCTTATGATAAATCATAAGAAATAAAATTCTACATAGAGTGAAATAGAGATCAGTTCCTGAGTAATTTTGTAAATATCAATTACTTAAAATATTTTTTTATTAAATTATAAAGCTGATGTATCGTCTTATCGTTTAACAAATTACTTGTATATTCGTCTAAAGGACTAAAAATCCAAAATGTTAATAAAAAGTTGTAGGCTTATATTATAATAGAAAAATTTATTCAAAATGTTTAAATACATATGCGCTCGTATACAAGGAATAGGCAATTCTTCTAGTTTACTTTCTTTTTTCGTGGCACAATAAAATGTGGCTTATCGCTCAAATTCGAAATTGTTTTTTTAATTATAAAAGAGCGGTGTCACCATCTTAAATTTTTACTACACCTACACTCCTATGTCATTTTACTTTCTCTTACCTATGTATATATGTAATATATATATAGAGAGAAAGTATTGGATTCATGTCAAAAATTCGATGTCGAGATTTTGATGGATCTTCACGTTTTGAGGTCCCCTGAATCCAAAAAAGTGGTTTTCGCGACATGGTCTGTCTGTGTGTGTGTGTGTGTCTGTCTGTCTGTGTGTGTGTGTGTGTGTTCACTTTTAAGCATGAAGGAATTGAGCTAGGAGGCTTAAATTTTATATTTAAGTTAAACACCCCCGGGACCGGAAAAATAAGCTTTTAATCAAAATCGGCCAAGGATTACTAGTACTTTACTGATGTACTTTTTCAATTTTTTTCGATTTTCTCAAAATTCCCTCTAACGATTTTGATTAAAATTCAAAAATCAATTATTTTTTAGATGCTCTTTCAAATGTATATTCTCGTTTTGCCCTCAAAATTGTTTGAAGCACACTTTACTCTTGTGCTTCATAGGAAAGATAGGAAAAATGTTTGCCATGGTAACAAAATATAAATATTTTCCCATACTTATAAATTTTACATCTGAATTCAAATATTCCCTACTGCCGGGAACTAAATACATGTCGACACAAAAAATCTGGTGTGACAAGCACAGTACACAACTTTCGATTACCGAAGGTAAGAGAAAGTTGTGTGCTGTGCGCCAGTCACACCAGATTTTTTCGGTACAATTATTATCTATATAATTCGCTAATGTTCGTCTGTCTGTCCCGCTCTGTTTGACCAACTTCCCGGTAGAATTTTGAAACGAATTTTTGCTGTCTTATAAAGGACGTTATGCAGAGTCCAGGAAAAATGCTCGGGTCTCGAAATTCCTATAACTTTTTGAGTTACGAGCCCTAGCCAGCTGGAGAGGATCCGGGGGGGGGGGAGGGGGGGCTGCGGCTAGTTAATATATAATTTCTGAATTAAAACAGAAGAGAGCAGTCTCTTTACCAATAAAAACTCCAAAATCCCACAACGTTTCGGCCTTAATTCATTCGTCCACCAACAGGTATCATACGTTTAGCCGAAACTTTCGGCCGGCTGAAACCTGAGTCTGAAAAGATGGGATGAGACTCGCATGCAAAAAAAAAAAAAAAGGTAAAATGATATAAATTTTTTTATAGGAAATACAAGTTTCGGTTTGGGTTACGGTTTCGGCCGAAACTAAGGTTGAGGCCGAATATTCGGTTTCGGTTGAAAATCTTGTTTCAGTCGGTCCCTAGTTTTAGGAGTTGTTATTGGAAGAGAGAATGCTCCCGTCTGTCCTAATCAAGTTATTTTAATAAAATATTAATTAAATATATACATTTGAAGTGAACAACTTCAATAAATTGATAATTTGTAGAAGGAATAAAAAATAATTTATTTAGTTTGAAAAATAATAATAATATAAACTTTTTACAAAAACAAAAACAGAGTCGCGAGGCAACGAACAACAAAGAGGGAAACCTCTAACAATGCAAGGAGTCGCCACAGTGGAAGGTTATTTCCATAGATCGGATCAAACCAGCCTATATTCTTCGGGAGGAGGAAGATAATTTTACAAGATCTGGTCGAAGAATAAGATTGCCGGTACGGTTTCAAGATTCGTTGTCACTCGGAGGGGAGTACTGTGGCGACTCCTTGCATTGTTAGAGGTTTCCCTCTTGTTGTTCGTTGCCTCGCGACTCGTTTTTTTTTTTTTTTTTTAGAAGGAATAAAAAATAATTTATTTAGTTTGAAAAATAATAATAATATAAACTTTTTACAAAAACAGAGTCGCGAGGCAACGAACAACAAAGAGGGAAACCTCTAACAATGCAAGGAGTCGCCACACATTCAATTATTCGCCGGAGTTTTTCAATTAAATTGCCTTCGCCTTCGGCGGGGCTTTCCGTCTAGCCAGGGGGCTGCGCCTCCTGGACCCCCTTGCTCGCCTACTTATATACATACCGGTACATACATTTTCCCTTTTCATTTTTATATGTAGAGATTATTTTAGCGGTTAATTATTCATGAACTTAAGATTTTTTGTGAATCATATCCTTTCCGGGACTCTCCCGGTACACAGACAAAAAATTTACGCCGATATTTTAGAATTCAAAATGTAAATAAATAAAAAAATCTGGTGTGACTGGCGCACAGACACAACTTTCTCTTACCTTCGGTAATCGAAAGTTGTGTTCTGTGCTTGTCACACCAGATTTTTTGTGTCGACATATATTTAGTTCCCGACAGTACGGAACATATGAATTCAGATGTAAAATTTATAAGCATGGGAAAATATTTATATTTTGTTACCATGGCAACCATTTCTCCTATCTTCCCTATGAAATACAAGAGTAAAGTGGTCTTCAGAAGATTTCAATTGCAAAATGAGAATATACATTTTAAAGAGAATCTAAAAAATAATTGATTTTTGAATTTAAAAAAAAATCGTTGGAGCAAATTTTGAGAAAATCGAAAAAAACTGAAAAAGTACATCAGTAAAGTGCTAGTACTCTTTGGCCGATTTTGATTAAAAGCTTATTTTTCCGGTCCCGGGGGTGTTTAACTTAAATATAAAATTTCAACCTCGTAGCTCAATTCCTTCATGCTTAAAATTGAACACACACCCACACACCCACCCACCCACCCACAGACAGACCATGTCGCGAAAACCACTTTTTTGGATTCAGGGGACCTCAAAACGTGAAGATCCATCAAAATCTCGACATCGAATTTTTGACATGAATCCAATACTTTCTCTCTATATATATATTACATATATACATAGGTAAGAGAAAGTAAAAAATCGTAAACATGGGTAAATATTTATATTTTGTTACCATGGCGCTATCCCTGAGGCCTGATTGGTTGTTTCACACATCGGACACCCTCTTAGCCTTTTATATATAAGTATGATGATAATTGTATAGAGAAATGGCATATAAAAATTTAGATGGTGAAGCCCCCTTGGAAGTTGTTATTATTATAAGAGGAAATGTTTATAATCAAGGGAATTGATTTGGTTTTGACCAAAAGCAAATTGACAAACGGGAAATCTCCAATATTTTCCATTTCTCCGGTAATTCGCATTGATCAGAATTTATATTTAAGTTACTAATTAAATAAAGAAAGTTGTTTCTGTGTCGGAAATTGACCGAACGGAAATTACAGTCGAATTTTAGTTATTTTTTTTTTTAACTAAAATATTCTAGATACGTATTTAGAAATGGCTTCAAGTTTATAAATGAATTTTAATATTAATAATGTCATTTAATCAAGTAATACTCCCCCCAACCAGTTATATTTTTTCAAGATCAGATTTTTGTTCTTAATTTAATTTTTAAAACCTAATCTTTTTGAGGTTTATTTTATTTTTACTATCTTCCCAGGGATGATGGATTATCCCAATCACGCGCTTTTGTGAATAAAACCCATTTGATAGTGTCTCTAGATAGCATGCTTTTAATTAGTTTGTTTTAACAGTCAAGCTTAGTGGGGTGGGGATTTGGCCATAAAAGGTAAAGGTAGCTCCTATCTAAACTGCAAATGGTTCTTTTTGAATTCAGATTAATTATATCGTCTTAAATTTAATAAAAATATAATTCATATTTTTACCTAAACTAATTGAGAAAATTGTTTTTTTTTTTTTCTTTATGTAAAAATAAAATATTTTTATAAATAAATTTATAAGAACAAAAGAGTTTAAAGGACTTTTATTGTTGGTTGGTTTCTCTTTGATGTTGACTTTTTTATATGAATAAAAAATTTGACTATTAAATAAATAGAAAGGCATTGGAATTTAATGGGTTTGACTTAATTATTACACCGTAAAAAATATAAATTTTCAATCATTTTTTATATACAGTATAGTCCATGATCCCAGAACAAGTTATTGCTATCAAGCTAATTTTCCGTGAGTAGCTTTATTTTGATTAGACGACAAATTTTTCATCTTACAACAATTCTTGATTGTGGTAGCTAACAGGAGTAGCAGGGATTTAATATTTCAATTTGACCATTCTCAAAAATTTATTATTATTTATGGGTTTTTTCATTAAATCTTACGAAAATTTGAAAACTTCGAGCACTTCGAACATATACATGTTGGAAGGAGGAGACTCTTTGATCAAACCATATATTTTATAAGACAAATATTTTTTTTTTTTTTCAAAAATGTTTATAATTTTCTTAAGATTTAATGAAAAAACCCATAAATAATAATAAATTTTTGAGAATCTTCAAATTGAAATATTATATCCCTGCTACTCCTGAAAAATCTGGTGTGACTGATCGCACAGCACACAACTTTCGATTACCGAAGGTAATCAAAAAATTTTGAGAGCAAAATGCGAATATACATTTGAAAGAGCATCTAATAAATAAATGATTTTTGAATTTTAAACAAAATCGTTAGAGCGAATTTTGAAAAAATCGGAAAAAAACTGGAAAAGTACATCAGTAGAGTACTAGTAATTTTTGGCGATTTAATTAAAAGCTTATTTTTACGCCCTAGGGAAATGCCTAGCTTAAATATAAAATTTCAACCTCTTAGCTCAATTCCTTCATGCTTAAAATTGAACACAAAACTCGACATCAAATTTTTGACATGAAACCAATACTTTCTCTCCATATATATATATGTATATTAACATATGCATATAGGTAAGAGAAAGTAAAAAAAATTGGTCGTCTCATCAAAATGAAGCTACTCACGAAAAATTAGCTTGATAGTAATAACTTGGGCCTTTGAGATCATGGACCAATGTATACTAAATTAATTGAAAATTTATAAGAGAAATAAAATATTGAGAGCTATAAATTTTCTGATTAATTAATCATGTATATTTAGATATTTATCAATAAATGAAAATGTATAAAAGAATTGTTAAAAAAAAATTCGCGTCATTTATAAAAACAAATTAATATTAAACTTTATGTTTTATTGTAACAAATAATTTTTCGGACATGTGTATAGAGATTGTCAGCATGTACAGATTGATAGCATTCCCTTGGGCTGAACATTAGTCATCAGCCAAGGTCCACATCACTCGGGGCTTTTCTCTCTCATTTGTGATGTCTTAATGCAACCCAACACCCTTCGTCGTCGTCGCCACCAAACGACAAAAGACCACCACAAAAAAAAGACATTCCAAATGAAAGGAGAAAATTCTTTATAGATCTTGTTACTAGCAAAGTAAAAAAAAAATTATTTTTCCCTTTTATATATAACATTATATACTAGAAATATATTTTGTTATCACAAAGTGAAGGGATGAAGAGCAGCATTAGATCAAAGTCAACATAACAAATATAATAAATTTTTAACAAAGATGAAAGAAAATAAATATTTATTTAACGAATTTTAATAAGATAAAATTCATGAATAAATAACCACGGGGTCCAAAAAGCTCCCGATGCCGAAAAAGTTTAAGTAGTGTTTATTGGAAGTAATATCTATTGAAGATTAGGAGATAAATGAAATGATCGATGAGTCAAAAAATAAGATGTAGAGATAATTATAAAGGTTTATAAAAATTTTCATTTTGAAGGGGGTCAATAGAAATTAAATAGACCATTTGAAGGCTAAAGAAATATCTTGATAATTTAATTTGACAAATTAATATTATTAATAACACTGTGAGGCAAAATGAAAATTTTTTTTCGGCCCCGAGATATTTTCTTCAGATTTGTAGAGTGGGAAAATAACTTGGGAGGGAGGGGGGTGGCCTTTAAATAAACAGAAATAAAATTAATTTTTATATAAAATTCTAAAAGATTTTAATGAGAAAAACAAATGCAATTTAATTCATTAATTTATTTTTATAATTGAATGTGAATTAATGAATATCTATAGGGGATGCGTTAGCCGAGGGGGATCGAATTATATCTAAAACTACAAACAAAGGAAATATATTCATGAAACGAAGAACTGATTTACAGGCGTGTGGCATGTTATGTCACAGAAACGTTAGCAAATTAAAAAAAAAAATCATCTGAATTTTTACACTTATAATTAGGGGAGGCGAGTGGAGAAACTGCTTAAGATAATCAGGCATTCAGACAGTGAAAAAGAAAATTTCACCTCCAAAAATCTCACTTATTACTAGGCCACTGACGAGAGATAAAAGTTTAGAAATTTATATTTTCAATTATTTAATAATAATTGGGAAACTATTTTGTTTATTAGAAGGGGTGATTTCCACCCTTTCTCACCCTCCTGCCAGGGAGTACACGAATTCGGGAGGGGGGGAGGGGGGAGCGGCGGAGGGACAAAATCAGAAAGTAGTATTGGGGGGGGGGGCGGGGGGGTCTCATGGGAATTTTATCTATATATTCTATATACATAGAGTAATATTAAAAAAAATTGATAATTTTATCAGTATATTATAAGGGAGAAAAATAAAATACAAAATTACTTTAATTCGTTATGTAAATGAGATGTGAAAATATTCATTACCTTAATAATAAGATGACCAGGTGGGGAGTTTGGTGGATGAATGTCTTATTTGCACAAATCACAACACAATATAAAAAAAAAAAAAAACTAAACACACACGAGAGAGATAGAGAGAGAGAAAGAGAAACCGAATGACTCATGGCTCGACTCAACTAAAAGACAGACCAGACCGCCTGACAGATAGGCAACAAGCATGCAGGCTCTAGATAGCATTGCTCTCTATGCGCCCAAGAATAAAAGTTATTAAATAAATTCTCTATTTATAAAAATTCTATTCACTTGCAAACTAACGGGGTTTTATTCCGTTTGGAATAAATTCGAAAATAAATAACTATTAAAAGACTCAATTCATTTATCATTTATCCACCCTTAAAACTAAAATACTTACAAGTATTATTTTTTGTATTTATTTATTCATTAGGGGTATATTCGAAGTGAAAGATTTTAAAAAGACTTGTTTAATTAATCCACCCCTAAAAATCACGACAAAATCCTCCTCCACATCCCCCTTGTATCCAAATGTTAATGTTTTTTAACTTTTCACTTCTCTAGACCTTCTGAAGAAATGTTAAGGCTAAAATATTCTTTTTCATCCCTTCAAATTTTTTTCGTGGCCCTATAATTAACGAAAAGGGGTGGAAATAAGTAGAGGGCTCTCCCCCGAAAACTGTACATGGTGGGGGAAAAAGGAGGTCATATTTGGATTCAGGAGGTCATTTTACTTAAGGAATTATCTCAGGGCTTTTTTTTCTGCCGCACAGTGTAATTTTACTCTAAAATTATCCCGGCCCATTTCTAGTCTATTTAGGTTAATATATAAAATTTTGGCATCCGAAGGCAAAAAAATTAATTAAGAATTATTAATTTGAATAAATAATAAAACAATACTTTCTCTTTATATTCTATACGAGTAAGTAAAAAGAAAGCGAAAATAATAAATAAATGAATATTAATGTAATACTAAAAATTCCTTGACTAGCAGGTATATAATTAATTATGAATATAATTATTTTGTAATAACAAGTTATAAAAATTGAAAAAAAAAAAAAAATGTAAGAATTAACGACAAATGATTCGGATGGGTGACCCCGAGGAATCAGCGTGTGGAACGTCTCCCTAAGGCCATTGGTATATTAATAAATTATAAATTATATACGTATATACAGTATAAATGCCCTCGATTGCCGAGAGGGTAAAATTAAAAAAAAATGCTTTTGTATTAGTGAATCCAAATTTTTGTTTTGCTCCCTGCTACAGCTGAGGAATAAAGAAAAAAAAATTTGGTTTCAGATTTATCAATTATAATATTATAGTGTATTATAAATTTTGTATATTAAACTGATTAGGTAAAATGATAAGGAAAATTTTTTCTACTGGGAGTTGTAGAACAATAATCCTTTTTTGAATTAACTAAATGCGGCTTGAATAAATTTGCAAATAGTTTATGACCTAAATTTGCTCAGACATGGTGACTTATCTAAATTGAAAAGATAATCCTTATTAGTTCATATCTATTATAAATCAATTTAAATGAGTTTTGTAAAAATTGTAAATTCGCAATTGACAACACGAACTATACATGATTTATCCAAATAGGAAGATCCAATTGTTTATACAATTGTTATACAGAACAATTGAATAAATAGAAGAAATTTTTACAACTTATTGATTGTTGATGGATGAATATAGCTGATTAGATTAGTGATATTTTTTAATAATTCCTAGTCAATTCCTTAATTGGTGGAGCTCCTTAAGTGGCCAATAAATAGATGACAAGCGCATATATATTGCATAATATGTGAGGAACATCTCCATAATTTGAATGCCATTAATAATGGCCTCAATTGGGTCAATTAACTCGGCCGTCATTCACACGCTGAATTGACTCTAGATCTGCACACTATATTACCCCTTCCCTTTCTCCATTATTATATAGGTATATATATAATTATGATTAAGTTTTTAGTGAACTACATCCGACTTGTTATTGAAATGTCAAAAAAAAAAAAACACTTTTTTCTAAATAAATAGTGAAGTTCATTCTGACTTTAAAAATAATGAGATCACAATTAATTGATTTTAAGGTGTGCGTCTCGGGGTGCTAATTTTGGGAGATTCTAGCGACCTCAAATTTTTTTAAATTAAAGCTATTTAAAATATCTACAACTTATAGAAGCCATTTTTTGATTTTCGAAAAAATAATTTATTTATTTTTTTTAGATTAATTGCATTAAATAAAAGATATTTTTAAAAAATTCGCTCTATATCTTATAGATAATTAAATTAGTAATCATTGTGTTAAAAAATAATTAATTTTTTACCCTTAATAAATTTGCTGGAAACTTTAAAATGAAATGGAATAAATCCCTTGTATTCCTATGGGAAAAACTAAAGCCACCTCTTGCCACCTAGAGTAACTCGGTAGTCAATTGTGTTCTAACGGCTTTTCGAGACGCGCACCTTAATGGATATACACGTTTGACATTTTGAGGTCACCTGAGTCCAAAAAAATAGGCCCGCAAATTGGTCTGTCTATCTGTGTATGTATGGACATTTTTAAGCATGAAAGAAATGAGCTACGAGGTTGAAATTTTATATTTAAGTTGGACACCCCTTTGAAGCGTGAAAATAATCTTACAGGTTAGTAATAAAATAGGCCAAAAAGTACTAGTATTTTACTGAAGTACTTTTTCAGTTTTTTTGATTTTCTTTTTCTCAAAATTGGTTCTAATGATTTTTATTATATATTTATATATTCATCTATTTTTTAGATGCTCTTTAAAAAGTATATAAGTGAAATTTTTCGTGAAAATTGTTTGAAGTACACTTTACTGATGTAGTATTACAGTTTTTTCAAATTCATTTTAATTCCAAATGGGATTTCAAGTAAATTTCGATTTAAAAGAGGGTCCACTTTGGAACTTTTTACACATTTAAAACAATTATTATGAAATTTTTTATTTATTTACGATTCTATATTGTGTATAAAATGTCCAAATATGAGATTAAAATTTTGAAAAATAACTATAGTTTATTTCAAGCAGTCAATATTTAAAACGCATGTGGTCAAGTTTGGAACTAAGGTCCTATGGGAAACTAAATATATCTCGACACAAAAAAATCTGGTGTGATAAGCACAGTAGACAACCTTCGATACCGAAGGTAAGAGAAATTTGTGTGACCAGTCACACCAGATATTTTCACGAATAACAAATTTAAAACACTATCCTGTTATTCGATTTTCCCCGGTGTACACTAAAATTTGGTTATAAAATTTTTTTCAATTTCCAAAGAAACTATAAAACCGATATTTCTATTAAAATTCAGTTGCTTTTTTTTTAATACTCGTCTTCGTTTGATTGATACATATCTACAGATTCATTGTGTATAGAAAATTTAAATATAAATGTTGTCTAAACTTGGGAGCTCGTTCAATTTAAGAGGAAATTTACACTTTAAATGGTAATTTAAATATTTTGCGATGCCTCTCTATATTTGCAGTTATCTGTTTGGTGATGTGTTCATCTGATGCTAACTTATCCTTTCTTCTCTTCTCAGAGATCATTTATTTTAAAGAAAATTAGAAATTTAATTGAAATTTTAGACAAAAACCACCATTAAGAAATATAATTATCCATATCTTAACATCTTTTATTCAATTATTCTATTAAACTAGGCGAGTCAACAGGTTGATTATATTGCTTAAATTGTTAAGTGACATATTTTGAAATATTATATTTAATTTTTCTTTAATAAGGCGTTTTTAATGTTTAAGATCTTATGTTTTAATATTTAATAGTGGGACTCAAGTCGCGGTTCTTTTAATTAAAATAGAACGCTAAAGGCCCCCGAGTTTGGCGTAGTAGGTAGAGTGCCTACCTCCTATACCAAACGTCGCGGGTTCGGACCCAGGAGTCCGATGATTTTATTTAACCATTTGGATACCAGATGGCTTAAATAGACAAATGACCCCCTGAACCCCCAATTTATATTGGGGTTATCGTCTAAAGTCTTAAATGGCCTGAGTTGCCGAAAAGATGTGTGAATGTGTGTGTGAGTGTGAATGAGAAAAAGTGTGAACGCTTAAATGAAAATTTTGTAATTAATAAAATAGATAAAATATATAATTAATCAACTATTTTAACTAATTAGCCCCTTTTAAAGGAATTATTAGTTGAGAATTGGTCAGTAGTATTTTGTAAATTTATTAATATGTTGTATTTTGGGTATTGGAAAGCAATTAGCTAAGAAGATAAACCAGTTTTTAATCCTGAGTTAAAGACAACTCGAGTTCAAATCCACCTCATGACAAAAAATTCTATTCTATCCAACTGTATTTGAAACTTCTCCTACTGAGGAAGGAAACGGAAACCCACCTCAGAATAATTTCCATTAAAGTTACTCTTCAGAGTTTTCACAGCCTATCAGTTCTAAAGACCGAAAAGAGAGATTTAGTGGATAATTATCATATTTATTTTATTTAATTGATAAAAAAAAATGTACGATTAAAAGTTTGATTTCATTCGATTTTTCAGATAATTTTCCTTGAGTTCTTTTAACAGTTTTTTCTTAAGAAAGGAGACACACATCTCACCTAAACCAACCTCTGTCAGATATCATAACCCAGAATTTTTTGAACTCAGAGATCATCGTTCTCTTTCTTATAATCCAAAAACTATAACTATTGGAGTGTATTAATTCGTTATTATATTTTCTGGAATGTAGACCAAGTAATCTCTATAATTTTTAGATTAAATGAACTCCATTAATGCATAATTGTTAAATCTTCCAAAGAATTATCACGAGGTAATCCGCTCTAGGGGAGTTCAATTAATCAAAAAATCATTTAGTGATTTGTGTTTTCTGCATTTCAAGAAAAAAACATAAAGAGGAGATAAAAAATGTTTGTATATTAACAAATATCAGCAATCAATTCTACAAACAACCATTAAGACAGGAAGATAAGCAAATAAATGAAAACAAATTCTATGACCCACGTGTACAAATTTAATTAGAAAATTGTTGGTAAGTATTTATTTTAAAGTTGACCTTAGGCCTTAGCACAGTGGTGGAATAAACATCTTGTGTTAGGAGTCAAGCAATCCACTTCCAGTCTCAACCGACAAAAATTTATTTCAAGTAAATTGGCTACTAATTAATTGGCGGGGACTAAATTACTTAAATGTCTCTAAAAATAAAATAAATAATAACTAAATAGATCTTTGTTTGAAATTTTTACAATCTACGCTCAAATGGACTATATTTACGAGATGAGTTTGTTTTTGCAAAATTGCGCTACCTGGACTCGAACCAGAAATTCCACGCTTTTCGCGGCTGGCGGAAAATTTGAAAAAATAAATCTCACTGATTTTGATGTTGTCAACACTTTAAAGAAGGTGGTGGTACGACTACAAATCCTATGGTGAGAAATTTTCTCTAATCGACTCCTAATCGATAATCAATCCTACTTTTCTCGAAAGGTCTAATATATAGAGAAATCCACTTCCATGTTCATGTCTCATGTATCTCTTTCATATTTTATGTTCAAACACTATAATCATTTCATATTATCATTTTATTATCATCATGTCGGCAATTTGAATTCTTTATAGTTATAAAATTCAAATTCAAGAATGTATTTTCTTATCTTGCCATTATTATTAAATTATTGATATGAAATTAGGTCACAAAATAAATGCTTAAAAACAACAACAAGCAAACGGCGCATGCGAATTTAAATCATCCTTCCAAACTCTTCTTTGTCAATTTAATTTACACATTTTTATAAGATATTTTTTTTACTCGTTATCAAAATAAAATTTCAATTTTAATTTTACTAAATCTGGTGTGACTGGTCGCAGAGCACACAACTTACTCTTACCTTCGGTAATCGAAAGTTGTGTTCTTGTCACACCAGATCTTTTTGTGTCGAGATTTATTTAGTTTCCATCGATATATTAAAATTCAAGATGTAAAATTTATAAAGATGGCAAAATATTTAAAACTTGATACCATGGCAACCATTTCTCCTATCTTTCCTATGAAGCACAAGAGTAAAGTGTTCTTCAAACAATTTTCAGGACAAAATGAGAATATACATTTGAAAGCGCATCTAAAAAATTATTGATTTTTGAATTTTAATCAAAATCATTATAGCGAATTTTGAGAAAATCGAAAAAAAACTGAAAAAGTACATCAGTAAAGTACTAGTACTCTTTGGCTAATTTTGTACAAAAGCTTGGTGTCACGCGCCAGGAAAGTGCCTAACTTAAATATAAAATTTCAACCTTCTAGCTCTTTTCGTTCTTGAGATACTCTCAGGGGACCTCAAAACGTGTATTTCGACATCGAATTTTTGAAATGAATCCAATACTTTCTCTTTCTATATATTAACATATATAGAGGTAAGAGAAGTTAAAAAAAAATATCAAAATTGGGTTTAACTATCATGTCAAGAAACTTAAATAAAATTTCAAAATTTTCTTATCTGAAACTATGATAAGCTCTTTGTTTAGCATCTGCAGGTAACAGCCATCCATCCAGCAAGAGTATCTATCATGCGGGGATCGGTGGATTACTATAGCCTTGAGATAAATCATTTTAGAGAAGTGTCAGAGACAACCAGCCTTAAATCCCAAAGTGCAGCTGTGTCAGCAACTCGCTACCCTGGTTCGGTTGCGACCTTATCAAACTATTAGATTTTGAAAGGGCATTTTTCTTTTTGGTTAGTTTTACTTAACTTTGAATATAAGGTCAAATCGATGAAAATGCAATTAAATAAATGTTAAAATACCGAACAAGAAAAATTAAGAATATTATTAAATTCCAAAAAAATGTTTTAGGCCTATTACAAATTTTACTTTATTTTACAAATTTCATCTTATTAAAGTTATCTTATTAGAATGAATTTAGGATAGATGAAGAGAAGAAGAAAATTCGCAGCTAGTTGTATTTCATTATTTTTAATCCCATTATGTTGACGTTTCATTGGGATCATCTGTTCTGAGGATGATCCCAACCGGGATCGAAACGTCAACATAATGGGAATAAAAATAATGAAATTCAACTAGCTGCGAATTTTCTTCGTCTCTTCACCTATTCTGATTGAACTACCAGCTATAAGTCCTACGTATCTACAGAATGAATTTATTTAATCATTAATTGTTTGAGCTGAATGTGAAAATTGATAAATAGGAGAAAAAATCAGCGACTGTTTATCCACTATTTATTTCGAAATTTAAATGCCACCCATCATCAGAGCACAAAATAGTTTTGGTGATGGATGTCGTAAATGTTTTTGTCTCCCATCATATAAATGTTTGCCATTTTCATATTAAAGTGTTGTTAAATAGGCAAATTACCAGCAAAGAAATTTTATTTAAGTCCAAATTCACTAATGCAATCAATCACACTTGGAAATTATCGGTTAGATAAAAATAAAGAAACAAGAATATATATCATACATTCAACTTCTAGTCGTGTCAAGTATTAACTTGTACTTCCGAAGCGAAACAGCGAAATGCACTTGCAAACTAATTTTAGTGAAATGTTTCTAGTTTGCTTGACTAGATTTGATACTAGTGTAATAATAATAAAACTAATTGAACAAATGAAGAGAGTATAACAATAAAAAATATGATTAACATTTTATATATTGAGTAGAATTTCAAAATTGGGTCTCGAATTGAGTATTCTTACGTGACATCTTAATTAGATTTTCATTAAAATAGGAATATTATGACACTATAATTTTGTAGGTTTTTTTTTATTGAAGAACATAAAAATATAATTACTCTGGGAATAGTTTTAAGGGCGTAATAGAAAAAATTCAAGTCACGCTCTTCCTTTAAGTTAATTTTCACAAAGAAATTCTTGAGTTCTTCTTAAATTCCTCTTTTAAATTAAATTAAACATTAAATGAAAATATATGAGTCTTAAGAAAAATCTAATACACGTTGCCTTTTTTTTTAATTTAAATAGTTTTAAATTACAGGCCATTTAATTTTGACAGAAAATTAAACGAAGAGTTTTTTTTTATTCTTCTCGGACAAATAGAAATTTGTATATTAATAAGATGGAAAATTTTAAGACAATACAGAAGTCAATCTTTTTTTTTTTTTTTAAGAAAAGAAAAAGAGAGATGATGTCGAGAAGAATGTCTTTCTCCCCTTCTCTTTCGGTGACAAATGACAGGCGGTAATTTCCAAATTACGTAGCCCTCTCTTTTTTTCACCACTCTTCTTTTCTTTAATTTGTTTAATGCGCCATTTGCATTTTTAAATAGACTAAAAGAAAATGAGATGAGATGAGGTGGAGGAGATGGGACAGAATCGTTTTTGTTACAGATGTTCCACCCTCTCGTTTCTCTCTCCTTTTTTTTTAAACCTATATGTATATGTTATTAAAGAGAGAGAGTTAACTCTGTCCGTCCAGTTAATGATCATCATCTTAAACTATTCAAGATAATGTAGTACTTGGTTAATTATTCTTTGAGAAATTCACTCAAATTAAAAATTTAATTTAGATAAGGAAAAAAAAAGATTCAAATTTACATAAAAAAAAGCTTTATTTTTTTTTCTAATATTGTATCTAGTTCCTGAAAGACCGAGCTGGTGGATGTCGGTGGATTTTTCTTATGATAAAATTGGAAAAACTAAAGTATTATACCTCAATAAAGTACTAAAACTCGAAGTATCGTAAATACGAAACCTAGCTTAATTTCATATTGGTACTTAGAATTTTAAATAGATCAATTTTTGAGAAAATAGAAGTACATCAGTAAAGTACTTCCCAAAACACGAGATCAATCGGAGTTTGTTTTGTATACCTCAAAAAGTATATATTTAAAATTTGAAAGAAATTGGTAAAGAAAATTTCGAGGAAAGTACAAAAAACTAAAAAAGTACACCAGTAAAGTACTAGTACTCAAAGTTTTCCAAAAACAAGACCTATTGTATTTTGTTTATAGAAATAGTATATATTTAAAATTTGAAAGAAATTGTCAAAAGAAATATTAAGAAAATTGAAAAAATCAAAAAGAAAGTACATCAGTAAAGTACTAGTATTCAAGATTCTCCATAGACGAGATCAATTGTAGTTTGTTTAGTATACCGCAAATATGAAGTATTTAAAATTTGTAACAAATCGGTAAAGAAAATTTCAAGAAAAGTAAAAACTAAAAAAGTACACCAGTAAAGTACTAGTATCGAAATTTTCCCAAAGATGAGACCTAACGCAATTTCATATTGGTCCCTAAAATAGTATATATTCAAAAAAACTGATATGCTTTCAAACAAACAAATAAACGTACCTTGCTAGGTAATAGTATAAGATAGGATATTAATGACCATTAATATTTTCTTTACCCCCCGAGTTTGGCGTAGTAGGTAGCGTGCCTACCTCCTATACCAAACGTCGCGGGTTCGGACCCAAGCAGTCCGATGATTTGGATACCAGATGGCTTAAATAAGAATGCCTGGACCACTAATATGTTATGTCAATAACGGATATCGTTTAAAGTCTTAAATGGCCTGAGTTGCCGAAAAGACTGTGTGAGTTTGAGTGTGAATGAGAAAAGTGTGAATTAAAAAAAAAATATATATTTTCTTTAATTAAATTGAAATTATTTAAACACCTTTCTTATAATAATTTATAATTCTTAAGAATGTAAATTGAATTTGATTGTAATAATTAATGGCTCTTTGTCTAGTCCTCTTTGCATATTTCCACTATCTAAAGTCAAGTAGCTTCAATACAATATATAGCTCATTCACTCATATAGACTTTGCTTTTCCGTAACAGAATTTTGCACTTTAGTTTCGACGACAGTTCATTGTGCACAAAACACAATTCCGCCTTTCGTTATTCTGTTCTTCGTTCCATTTTATTTTTTTAATGAAAATCATTAGATGTAGCAAGAAATCGAATTAAATTGGAGATTTTAAATAAAAATTCAAAAAAAATAAATAAATAAATAAATGGTCGGACTAAGCCGAGCGCACAACTTTGCCCACCCACTATTTAAAGAAATAACGCAACGCGTTTGTTTTGATTTTGCTCTGTTGCTATGCTAAATTTTCAAATTTAAATAATTTTTTTTAAAAATTATAACAAATTTAGATGCAAATATAATTATATTAAATATCATTTTACTCGGGAGAAAGTCTAGTTTCTGAATATATTAAAAAAATTATAGGTTATGTAAGAAAAAAATATTGGATTTTTGGAAAATTTGATGTGACTGGCACACAATTTCAGTAATTGGAAATTGTCAGCTGGAGAGGGGTCCAGGGGGGGCAAAGCCTCCCTGTCTAGACGCCAAGGCGGGCGGCACAGCTTCTCATTGTTAAGAAAAGGCGAGGGGTGTCCAGGGGGACTAGAAGCGAAGAACGCAGCGGGAGGCTCGGCTCTTTGATTTATAAATTTTGAAAATCAAAATCGTTAGACCGAATGGAAAAAAATAATAGAAAGTAAAAACTGAAAAAGTACTTACATTATTACACAGAAACAAACAAACAAAATATTTTGCGGGACCCACTTTTTTTTTTAAATCACGAACACTCAAAAAGTGTATTTCACTCAAATTTCAGGATATATTTATTAACTGTTACATAAATAATACATTACATAAATAAAAATTATAATTTTTATAAATTTATTTAAATGCTTGGGGAGAAAGAAGAGATACCAGTCTTGAAAGGGACTAGTTTTTGGGGAGAAGAGAGGTGAAGGGCCTCTCACTCGCAACAATGGAACCGGGTTAATGACAATTTACGCTAGATACCGGTACTGGGGTTGGTGCGTGTCTGCGTGCACGATGCACCAGGGGTAACTAAACGGGGAATGTTTTTTTTTTTTGTAGGCTATTGAGGGTTTTTATGCCATAATTTAAGGCTTTTTCCTCAAATAAAAAAAAAAAAAAATGTATTTGAATGAAGAAAATACTCAATTTAATGTATAACTCCCACAGAAGTATAGTATATTCTTGAAAATAATATTAAAAGTTGTGGAATGAGCTATATATTAATGAAAATTAATTTAGAATTAGTAACGGTAATGAATGCTTTTAAGATTTATTATTAAAGCTACTTGACAGGGATCTAAAATACAGTAGAACTGAAATTGGTTTTAAATACATGTAACTTTATATTGATCATGTTATTATGATTTGTTTGAAGATAACTAATAAAGTTGTTCGAGTAATTTTCATCGATTGTGTGTTTTAAAGTGAAAATTCCATTTCATTATAAGACTAATGCCCAATCGCACCGTTTGACATTTATGCCTCTCTTTACTAAGTGTGCTTAAACTAAAGCGTCTCTTAAATAACTTGTTATTTTGAACCGCAATATTTTAATCATGGAATAGTAAAGAAGAATTTTATAAATGTGCAACATGGCAACGTTGTAAATTTTAGTGATATTCTGGTGATTTTTGATAAAATTGACAGATGTTTTGTTTATTATTTGAATATTCTTAAATTAAATTAATTACATATTGTTTATAAATATTAATTAATTTCAGAAAAATAGGAAAATAGAAAACAAAATATTGATTTTCATGATTATAATTTTTTTATTTAAATAAATAAGGAAAGAAATTGAACACCAAATTATACCTCTTTAGAAAATTATCTATTAAATTATATTTAAATATAAAAATATAATAGAAAATCGCAATGTTAATAATAATTAGTCCATTGGTGAGTCCGGTTGGTCGTGTAAAAATTTTTTTTTAAATAAATTAAACATGTATAGCCTACAGAATATCGTTTTGTCTTAGGGTGCGTACACACCTGCGCTCTGCTCCGCTCGCGAGCACCATGTTTGTTAGATGTGTACGGGTTTTGAGATGCTCGCGAGCTGCTCGAGAGTCGCTCGCGAGCTGCTCGCCGCGATCCATCTCTTGTCGGCTTTTTCGACAAACCCTTTGATGGTTCGCGGCTCAGATTTGGACGGCGCGCTGCGGTGCCGCGAGCGGCTCGCGAGCAAAATATAAAATAGACCTACTTTTAGCCTTTATAAGTCTTCTCTAAATCATTATTTAAATATTTTTTTTTTAATATTATCATCTTCTATGTCCCTCAGAGACCAGGGAGGTTAATTATATGTATATTATTTCCTTAAAATATAGGCCTATGATGATTTTATATAGTATTTTTTAAGTAAATTTTAATATCAGTTTTCAATAAATGAAGAATTAATCAAATATTTTCAAAGGATCGGGTTTAATAAAAAAAAAAATTATATAAAATATAAATTGATATTAAAATTTATTATTTTTATATTAAATAGACTTGACAAATAATCTCTGACATTCGAGTAAAATTCTTATATTGACCGCTTATTTGTTGCGACCTCAAGTCCATCACAATTTCACTACCATTCTGTTTTTTAAATAGATTAGTACACCACCAACGTCGTTGTCTCCTTTTCTTTTTTGACAAACTTGCCATTAGCAAAAAGCACCACTCATAACCGAAACGGCAAGAGCGTTTTCTCTATCTCGCCTCAGAGACATTATTATCTACACCAAATAATAATTAGTTTAAATGTTTTTTATTAGTAATTAGGCGCGCTCAGCAACACAATCTATTTGCGATTAATAATTATAAATAATTAATAATAAAAATTCCAAATTAATTAAAATGTTCGTGGCTTTTCTTTGGATCGCGGCAGGTTCGTCAAAATGAATAATTTCAATGAAAATGGAACGAGCAACGAACACGAGCCGCGAACTGCTCGCGAGCGGAGCAGAGCGCAGGTGTGTACGCACCCTTATATTAAACTGTGTGACAAGTAAGAAGTTTTATTTTATATTCTCTTGCGAGAGACATGCAAGTTCAACTGCATATCTTGGCCAAATATAAAAAAATATATATATATTTTCGGGGTACCTATATATTTTATATTACATATTTTATTATTATTTCCAAAAAATTCCAAAATCCTTTATTTCCATAATATTTAGATCATCTTCAAAAAATAGAGTTCATATTGTTCATGTTTTTTATAAAAAAAAAAATCTAGATCGAATAAAAAAATGTATTATTATTAGATAATTAATATTATATTATCAATATAATCTGGAATAGATGTCATTTATTTAACAGAAAATTGTTTTTTGAGGTTAAGCATACGCTAAGCCCCCCGAATTCAAGAGCTTAGATTTAAGTTAAAATTTAGACATTTAAGCTTGACTTTGCAAGCGGTACAACGAAATTTGGAAAGTTAAGTATTATTTAGCGTTAATTAATGCTTAACTCATACGGTGCGATTGGGCATAAAAGAATTTGATTTTCGGTTTGACTGTGGTTTATTTGTAAAAATTACAACGTTTCGGCTACTCACCCCTTCTTCAAGTACAATACACTCCCCTGATTTATAGAAATAAAATTTTTCTTTGGTTGTCTGATATTCTTATTATTTTTTTCACCCGAAATTTCTAGCTAATCTGTCAATTTTATTGTAGCTGAGGATTTAAGCCTTTTAAAAAATTTTTAGACTACCCGGATTATAAAAATATTCTGGTTTCATTAAAAATTTTATTTTAACTCTACTAAAGCTTAACAAATGAAAATGTCAAGAGATTTATATGAACCAAATTAAATGAAAAACATTCATAAGCCAGAATTTTACTAAATAATTTATATTAATAATATCTCATTAAAATTTAAACAGTAAAAAATATCATGAGATATAGGTCTTTCTTTCCTTTTATGTTAGTATTTTTTTGACAAAGTAAATAATGATGTCAACAACGTCACTTATCATTTTTATATTTTTTTCTATAAAATGAAAGTGAAAAAAAAAAAAAAAACAGTAATAAAATAAAATATTTTTTGAGTAAATTGATATCGTTCGATATATCTATCTATCCACTAAGTCATTTCTAAAGGAGTATTTCATCGCCAAAATACATATCACACATTCAAAAAGCCATTCCCACTCATCAAATATTTTTTATTAGACAAAAAAAAAAAAATAATCTGAGAAAATAAATTTTATCAAAATCAATTGATTAAACAATGAAGATTAAAAAAAACTTCTATTATTTTTTTTTATTCATTAAATAATTCTTTATATTAAGATTTGGATCATTTTGATCTTTTTATAAAAATAAATTTGTTTATTTTAGTATACCTAATAATTAAAAAATATTTTTATTTTTTAATATTAACTCTTGTCCTGATATTTAATAGACCTATACACATACATCCCATGATTCTATATAAATATCAATAAATAAATATTTTACTTTCACTTTCATTTGTTTTTTCCATCGAATGTCTCCTTGAAAAGTACTTGGATAACTTTCAAAAGTCACGACTGTACCCCCAGGGATGAGTGTTTCAAAGTTTGAAAAGCACTGCTTAAAAAAAAGTAAAAAGAAAAAAAGTTGCATTGATTTCATTGAACTAAAATTAGTTGAATGTAAAATTTTAAAGCAATAAAAAATGCAAAAAAAAATTCCTAGAATAATTAAGTCAATTTGTTTATTAAAGCTTTTGTGGTTTGAAATATTATTATTAGGAGAATTTTTAATTATAGACCACATTTTTGTATTAAATATTTATTAAAAATATATAAATACTGTACAACGTTTCAACTGCTTATTCTGAAACGTTGTACAGTATTTATATATTTTTAATAAATATTTAATACAAAAATGTGGTCTATAATTAAAAATTCTCCTAATAATAATTAAGTCAATTTTTAACAAAGTTTGTTTTCTTTTGAAGCAAATGATAAGATTGTTGAAATGATTCTACAATAAATTATTTTATCCTTTTATTTAGTAAAATCTGGTGTGACTGGCGAACAGCACAACTTTCTCTTACCTTCGGTAATCGAAAGTTGTGTACTGTGCTTGTCACACCAGATTTTTTGTGTCGACATGTATTTAGTTCCCGGCAGTAGGGAATATTTGAATTCAGATGTAAAATTTATAAGTATGGGAAAATATTTATATTTGTTACCATGGCAACCATTTCTCCTATCTTTCCTATGAAGCACAAGAGTAAAGTGTGCTTCAAACAATTTTGAGGGCAAAACGAGAATATACATTTGAAAGAGCATCTAAAAAATAATTGATTTTTGAATTTTAATCAAAATCGTTAGAGTGAATTTTGAGAAAATCGAAAAAAAACTGAAAAGTACATCAGTAAAGTACTAGTACTCTTTGGCCGATTTTGATTAAAAGCTTATTTTTCCGGTCCCGGGAGGTGTTTAACTTAAATATAAAAATTTCAGCCTCATAGCTCAATTCCTTCATGCTTAAAGGTGGACACAGACACACCCACCCACACACCCACCACCCACTCGCACCACCCACCGCACAGGACAGAGCATGTCGTGAAAACCCACTTTTTTGGATTCAGGGGACCTCAAAACGTGAAGATCCATCAAAGAATCTCGACATCGACTTTTGCTGACATGAATCCAATACTTTCTCTCTCTATCTCTATTACTTATATCCACCGCTAAGAATTGAAAGTAAAAATCAAAAAAAGATCCGATGCTGTCCTATACAGTCGTTACTACAAGTACCTGATGTGTTCGAAATTTGGAGCCTAGAGCTTATGCCCCAACCAAAATGCCTAGCCTTCGGAAGTGGTCTTAAAAAAATATAATAAAAAACTTGAAAAAAAAATTTTATTATATTTTTTTTTTATTTTAAACTTTTTGGTCTTTTTTATTGTAGATACAGTATTAAAACAAAGGATGGGAGGAAGCGTGAGGCTTCAAATAAAGTACCACATTAGTTTGGCCTATTATGGTAAAAATGTCTATACAATTGTTGTCACCAAAAATGACCCTTAAATATCAAAATTCACACCTCTAACTCATCGGGTAGTATTTTGAAAATTGACTAATTTGCGTAAGGTTTCAAATAAGGAAGTGCCACAGTGGTTTGGCGTGTTTTTGATTAAAATATGCATATAATAATTTGTCTTCAAGAATGCCACTTAAATATCCAATTTCACACTTCTAGCTCATCCAGGAAGTGTCTTAAAAATTGTTTCAAAAGTTAGTGACCTTTAAGAAAGTAATTTAAATAAAAAGCATTTAATAATTTAAACAAAAGCATTTAATCAAAAAAATAAGCTTCAGTTTCTTTAAAAAAAAAAAAGATGGGTTATTTTGAAATTGGTTTGGTTGATTAAGCTCAAGGCTTACTCTCGAACATATCAGTAACTTGTGGCGCCGACTGTACTCTACCAATATTCTATTATAAATTCCAAAAGTAATAAAATTGATTAACGCGTCAGGTGCCACAATTAAATAAATTTTATAATAACTCAATAAATAATTGAGGATCTTTGAAATTGCAAATAACTGTCAAAAACATCCCTTTCACAAAAAAAAAAAAAAAAATATCGAGAAAATGGATGATTTTCTATTCCATATTTAAGAGTTTGAAAGTTTTACTCTATTTATTGAAAAGAAGGAGAAAAAAAAAAAGAGAGAAAGACAGGAACGAGAGATAAAGAAAAGAAGAGACGTATTATATACCTTAATAGATTTGCAAATGGATTTCAATTTGTTTACTCAAAACACGCAGTGACAGTTTTAGGGTGGAATAAATCGTATGTGCTAGTTAATTCGTATAAAAAATTAATTTTTCAAGAATATATTTTCTTAGAAAATAAATAAATACTGACAGAAATTCGTTTCCTGAATTGGAGGAGGATTAAAATTTTTTTTGCTGTTTCTTTCCCTTTTTGATTGTTTCAATAAATGTGATTTTATATATAAGAGAAGAAAAAAAAAGAAAAGATATTTTGTTATTTAGAGAAAATTGGATTTAGTGAAATGTCAGGAGAATAAGTCAAGAGGTACGAAGGAGTGAGGGATGTTCATTTCTCTCTATAGAGAAGTCCCTTGCTTTCAGGTCCTTTAGGGTAATATACGTCAATTAATTAAGCATTGTGTTAGCCTAAAGATGATGGTAGTAGTAGATAGATATAGAGAGAGAGATGTGGTCGGAATTAAGGAAGTGAGCTATATATCGTACAATAGAGAGGAAGGGAGCCATGACGACGGGGGAGGGTATTGTCTATCCCAGCGGGCAAGCTGTTGTCAAGGGTTAACGACACAACATGATGTTTTTGGTGAGGTATAGAGGAAGGATTTCTAAGATATATGATTCGAAATTAAAAAAGCAAAGTTAGTGGGGTCGTGGGAACGAAGTTCCTCACGTCTTTTCATCAACTGCGAATATAATTTAATAGGAATATTATTTAAAAAATCTGGTGTGACTGGCGCACAGCACACAACTTTCTCTTACCCTTCGGTAAGAGAAAGTTGTGCACTGTACTGGTCACACCAGATTTTTTGTGTCGAGATATATTTAGTTTCCCATAGCACCTTAGTTTCAAACTTGCATTTTAAATGTTGATTGCTTGAAATAAACTATGGTTATTTTTCAAAATTTTAATCTCATATTTGGACATTTTATACACAATATAGATTCGTAAATAAATACAAAATTTCATAAGAATTGGAAAAACAAATTTTAAATGCGTAAAAAGTTCCAAAAGGGGACCCCCTTTTGAATCGAAATTAACATACAAATCCCTATAGGAAATTAACATTGGCCAAATGCGAAGATAAGGTAGAAGAATTTAAAAACGCGTAGAAAGAGAGAAGATAGTTTTGTGAGAGAGAGAGATATGTTTTCTCCGAAAAAAAAATGGGCGTTTAAATAATAATTGATTTTTAATCTAATAAAAGAAAAAGATTTAAATTCGGTTACCATGGCAACCATTTATTTCTCCCATCTTTCCTATGATGCACAAAGAGTAAAGTGTGCTTCAAGCAATTTTGAGGGCAAAACGAGAATATACATTTGAAAGAGCATCTAAAAAATAATTGATTTTTGAATTTTAATCAAAATCGTTAGAGCGAATTACGAGAAAATCGAAAAAAACTGAAAAAGTACATCAGTAAAAATTACTAGTACTTTTTGGCCGATTTCCGAGATTAAAAGCTTATTTTTTTTGTCGGTCCCGGGGGGTGTTTAACATAAATATAAAATTTCAGCCTCATAGCTCAATTCCTTCATGCTTAAAATTGAACACACACAGATTACAGACAGACAGAAATGAACTACACAGACCAACTCACAGACAGACCATGTCCCTACTCATGAAAGCCACTTTTTTGGATTCAAGAAGTTTTCAAAACGTGAAGATCCATCAAAAATCTCGACATCCATTTTTTGACACATGAAACCAATACTTTCTCTCTATATATATGTTACATATATACATAGGTAAGAGAAAGTAAAAAGAAAAAAGAAAAATTATTTATTTTTAAAAATAAATTTTCTTTTTAAAATAATATAGAGAAGAGGTAGAGAGAAAGAAAATTCTCTAGAGCTGATGGGGGGAGGAAGGGGGGGGATTAGGGTTGGCCTCGCCAATGCGCTCCGGCTAGCCTCGTCTTCCTCCGTCGCCCTCTCGGGCGCTGTAACGCATTTTGGTTACTGTAAGCCGCGTAAAAGAACTTCGTTCCAAAAAATATAGAATTAATTAAATTGCTTCTCTTTAAATGTAAATTACACGCGTTTAACCAATAGAATTCATGTAATATACCGCTAATTGTTAGTTACCATATTCTCATGATAGTAAAATCCAGTGAAAATACGTAAAGTGTCATTTCCGTTGGTCATATTCGATAAATTATCCTTTCGAATGATACTTTACTATTGGTGTGGATATAATTATTCTATGAATATGATTTGAAATTAAAATGAATATTTACATATGTATATAGCCTATGGCATGTTTCGAACATTATCAAAATGAACAATAAAAACAAACAACGAAAATAATTCACTCAAGGGGAATTTTAAATCTGGCATTTATACATTTGATAAGAATTTGAAAAAAAAAAAATTGTAAAGTAATTATTGTGAGGTGGAAATTAACGATAATTATTTGATAAAATGATTTTTTGTTTACTTTCTCTTATCTATATATTTTTTTCACTTGACGAAAATACACGTTTTGAGGTCCTATGAGTCCTAAAAAATGTGTGATGATGAAGGAAAAAAGCTACAAGATTGAAATTTTATATTTAAGTTAAGTATCCTCCCGGTCAGTTAAAATAAACTTTTAAACAAAATCGGCCAAAAAGTATTAGTACTTTACCGAAGTACTTTTTTAGGTTTTTTTCGAATTTCTCAAAATTTAATCTACAGATTTTTATTAATTCATAAATCAACTACTGTATTTTTTTTACTCTTTAAAAAGTATATCAGTAAAATTTTCGTGAAAATTGTTTGAAGTACACTTTACTAATTTACTTTTTCAGTTGTTTTTTTTTTTTTTCGAATTTCTCAAAATTCACTGGAAGAATTTTGATTTGAATACATAAATAAACTATTTTTTTAGATACTCTTTTTGCTCTCAAAATTGTTTTAAGCACACTTTATTTCTAAAGAAAGCAATCGTAGTAATGAAACACAAGTGGCCAAGTTAGGAACTAAGATCCTATGGGGAACTAATCATATCTCGACACACACAAAATCTGGTAATTATCGGTTAAGGTTGTTCGGATAGTACATCGTAAGTCATAATAGAATCTAAATTTTTTTTAAATAAAATTAAAAATTTGAATGCCAAAATTCCTTATTATAATTTAGTCGTGACCTATCATAGTTTATAATTGGATTAAGTTAATAATTTAATTACCAAAAATAATAAATGAATGACTTTTGATTTGAGCAGTTTTTCACGTAATATAGAACTGGCAACATTGCATTCATCAACTATCTATTTTAAATCTTAAACGCCTTAAATTTTATTTTATTTAATATATTACAATGTTTAATGCAAATCAGTTTAAACACAATGGACGATTTGCGAGAAAAATATTGTAAAATTGAAAAAAAATGTATCTGACATAGAGATAAGACACTTATGTTATGCGACGTTGCCAGGCTGGTCTGACTCTCGAGAATTCATTATTTTTAAATATTAGCGACTGTCATTTTGGAGAATTTTTTGACTTTCTTGTTAAAATATCTTTAAAAGCGGTCGGCAGAAACTTTTGATTTTATTTTTAACATATTCCTCGGAAGTGAATTAATAAAATGTAAGTTTTTTTGTTTTTGTATCATTTGCACAGATGCCTATATAATTCGATATGTGTGAATTTCGTCGTTATTCCCCATAGGCTACATGTTAAATTTCAATTTTTTAAAATTAATTACACGATAACCCTGTGTCAGATCTGCTTCAAAATTTTATTTTATACGTATTTGATAGTGATTAATAACATATTAAAAAATTAGCTTTTAATCAAGGAAAGTGCTTTAATGTCCGAACAACCTTAACGATAAGAGAAAGTTGTGTGTTGAGCGACCAGTCACACCAGATTTTTCAACATGAAATATAGTTAAAATGTATATCTAAGTCAAAAGTAAATACAACATATTAAAAGAAAGAAAAAAAACCAATTAGAGATGGAAAAAGGAGTTAAGTTACTTTTCTTCATTTTCAAAGAAATAAGAGACATCGATTTTATTAAAGAGAAGCAGAGAAGGTTTGAAAAAAAATTAATTAACTTCATCAAACAAGTTCATAAAATTTTTTTTTTAATAATAGAGATTTAAATTTCATTTCGGTTCGTATCAAAATGAAATATGCGATTATTAAAAAAAAAAGAATCGTTTATTAATTATTAAAGAATGAATGTTTATTTCCGAATAATTTCATCCGGTTATATCGATTAACAAATTCATTGATTATTCATAAACTCAAAAAAATAAATTTGAATTAAAGAGATGAAAAGAGGAAATAATCTCATAAAATTTTGTGAATTAATTTTAAAGTGATCTTCACGAAAATATTTAAGTATAGCAAATAGAAATTTAAGAACCAGGGTTGTATTTTTTTTTAATGAGGAAAAAAGCAATGGAGTAGAGCAACACCCAGTAATATTGTTACAGTGAAGCACGGTGGAACTCGGGTGGATGGCCCTAACAAAGCTGCGTGTGGAACGTCTCCGTTGTCATCGATACAAGATTTAAATAATAAATATAGCTATACTGTAGATTCAAAAAACCGCCTAAATGTCCAAGGCTGCCGAAAAGGCAAATTAAGGTGCGCGTCTCGGGGTGCTAATTTTGGGAGTTTCCAGCGGCCACAATTTTGAAGCTATCGACCTCAATTTTTTTTTAATTAAAGCTATTTAAAATATCTACAACTTATAGAAGCCCTTTTTTTGATTTTCGAAAAAATAATTTTTTTTTTTTTTATTAATCGCATTAAATAAAAGATATTTTAAAAAAATCCGCTCTATATCTTATAGATAATTAAATAAGTAATCATTGTGTTTTTATATTATTATTATTATGGACCTGAGGTACTTTGAACTGCGACCATTAATTGATCTTTTGTTCTGTCCTTTGTTGCCAATATTGTCCTTAGAATAGACCCGTCCCTTTTACCAGGGCCAGTATATTCTTTGGAGAAGCTTTTGATATTTCCTCAGGTTTTATTTCAGCCCTTTCGAAAATTAGCCTTCTTTGACGGGTTAGTGCAATACATTCGCACATGATGCGTTCCGCCGTTTCTTTTGTCAGATTGCAGAGGCGACATGTATCGTCATCATTGTGTTAAAAAATAATTAATTTTCTACCCTTAATAAATTAGCTGGAAACTTTAAAATGAAATGGAATAAATCCCTTGTATTCCTATGAGAAAAACTAACGCCCAGAGTAACTCGGTAGTCAATTGTGTTCTAACGACTTTTCGAAACGCGCACCTTAAAATAAAAATAAGAATAAAAAATATTAATAGTAAAATAAAACTGGGCTTGATAGTTTAAGCTTAAGTAGTTATTTTGTTTTCAGACAAATTGTGGTTTACTTGTGTAAAAGACAACGTTTCAAGTTTGTATGTGAGTGTGGATGTGAAAAAAGTGTGAGTGTTAAAAAAAAAATGAGAAATTACCTAAAAAGAATAATCTTTAGATATAGGCGTACTAAATATATTAAAAGTTACCACAGTATATCATTAATTTTTTAATATAAAATTTCTCATTAATTAATATAATAAAAACGAAAGAAGTTTATTAAAATATGTGATTAATATTTCTGTTTTTTTTTTTCCTTAAAAAAAAAACCAGGAATTTTTTAACCAATTCTGCTTTATAAAATTAATAATATTTTACGTTGCTTTTTTTTTTTTAATAAAACTTCATCAATCAACAAGACATCTAATGGGTTCATTCTGTTATTGTTCGTTTTTTTTCCCCAAACATTGATGGACATTATTAAAAATATAATCAAAAATTTTTTATCACTTTTCAGGTGACAAGAAGAACATATTAATTTTAAATATGATTCTAATAAACATCTGATCATTAATAATAAAAAAAAAACAATTATATAATGAATTCTCTTGTTGTAGATATAAAGACAAAAAAATGAGTTGGGATTATAAAGAACAAAAAAATTCTTGTTATAAGTTTCTCTGTTATTTTGTTACAAAATAACAATAATAAAAGAAAGGGTCCAAATTTTATTACCTCCTAAAGGACAACTGATATTTCAATAAATTTCTCTAAAGTCTATTTTGTTATCAATTCAACAAAATTAATTACATGGTGGTCCAAATATATTATAATTAATTTCAATTAAGAGTAAATTAATTACTTTAGAGTAGGTAGTTATTTTTAATATTTTTTATATATTTTCTTTTCTAAATTATATATCAAATACGAGTATTTTAAATTGAGAATGCACGCAGCTAAAGGATGAAATCAAATATTTAATTTTTTTTGTTTCAGGTCCTCCCTCTATCAGGATGACTTGACATCCTGAGGAAGGAAGCGATGAGCGCCCGAAACATTGAAGAACAAGAATAGTTCCTTAAATCTTTAAAATCTGAAGGTCTATGGTTCTCTACCTAATTAACGCAAGCGACATAATTTATTTAAATTATTTTGGTCAACAATTAATTTGAATAAATATGGTTAAATATAAAAATTAGGAAGTTGTAAGACCCAATTGACCAAAAAAGTGTTGGAAGTTTACTTCTTTTAGGGTGGTTCTTCTAGCAAGTATACCATAAAAAAAATAGTAGAAAGTATTTTTTTATTTTCTGGATTTTTCATTGAAAGGATTCAATTATTTCTACTATTTTTTATGGTATACTTGTTAGAAGAACCAGCTCTACAAAAAAGTAAACTTCCAACCCATTTTTGGTTAAATATAAAGCTGAAATAATTATATCGTTTATATCAAGGGCGTATCTAAGGAGGGAGGAGAGGCAAGAAGGCAGCTAATAAAAATAAAAAATATACGCCATCTATGAGAAGGGAAAAACTACGAGTGACGCTATCCCTAGCTCCAGTTAGACTGTAGGATTTGATAAAATAATAAAATATTATTAGAAATGTTGTTCCCTTCTGATTTGACCTCATGGTTTATATGTCATTATGATCTTGAATGTGGGAAGGTAAAAAAAATCAACGAATTTCATTGATGGATTTATCAAACGCCTAAATATAGACAACCAACTCAACGGAGAGATAATTTTCTGCCTTAGAGCTTGCTGTAGGGGTTAGCGAGCTAACCTTCTATACCGAGGGTCGCGGGTTGGGACCCCAGGCAGTCTTTTGGTTTTATTTAAGCCATTTGGATACCAAATGGCCTAAGTTGCCAAAAAGACTGTGTGAATGTAAGTGTGAGTGAGAAAAAATTGAGTGTTTAAAAAAAAAATAAATAAAAAAAAATTTTGTGGCTCTTCTATCTTGGCCTTATTCTTATATGGGGTCGGCAAAATTAATAATAAAATGAGACCGAGAGAAAAGCAAGCTGACCCGTCTCACGGCCTGAAGCTTGATATGAAAAAGGGGAAAAAAAAGGCTGACATAAAGGAAAGGAAGAAATGGCAGCCTTAGCTCGGGTATCTCGTGGTCCATCTACCATGGGGAACATAAACATTTGCACCTTAACAGGTTTGCAAGACGCCTACTAGTTAGGCAGCCCAATCGACTCACCACTACATATGCAGTGTCTGTGTGAATTTACCTGAGCTAGGGTTCTGAGGGTCTTTTATGATAGACCATAAACCAACCCTTTTGAACAATCTATATAGCGATATAGCGTAGCCTTTTCATATCAAATGAATTTGATCTCAAATTAATAGAATTTCAACATTTTAATTAATCTTATCTTCTTATTTGAAAAAATTAACTTATTTCACAATTTGAACGAAACTTGTGTCCCAATTTTTAGTAAAATTTTTCCGATATCTATAGACCTTTATACCAGGTAATAATATCTCGGGGCGTTAAAATATTCTTATTTTATATTCTTAAAAAAAAAAAACTGTTATTTCGGATTTTTGTAACGAGAGGTCTTACAACATAGAATGTGGCATGTTCAGACAATAGATAAAATTTAAATAAAATAAGAGAAAGTAAAAAATTTGCGAATTCTTCTTTCTATCTCGCAATGCAAGAAGCCAGATCGATGAAATTTAATAAATAATTCTTGCCCTAAAATTGGAGATCTGTTTCAAATTTTGTAGTAAATACTTCAACCGGAAGTAGGCCTACTTTACCTAAGATTATAGAAGTATTTTTAAAAATGTAATATTTTTAGTAAAGAAAGTGAGAAAGAAATGCACTTCTCTTTTGAGTAGAAAGTGAGAAAGAAATGCACTTCTCTTTTGAGTAGAGAAGTGAGAAAGAAATGCACTTCTCTTTTGAGTAGCAAAGTGGCGAAAATATATTTCAATTCTTTGCTATCGATTCTGGCCCTATTTAAATGTATGGTATATATTTATAAAACTTTCAAACCCTTCTTACCAAGAATGGAATTAGGCCACTTTCAAAATTAATAACCAGATCAAAATATTTTTAAAAGGTAATTTTTATAATCTTAGGTAAAGTACTAACTACTTCCGGTTGAAGTATTGTAATTACTCCAAAATTTGAAACAGATATACAATTTTAGGGTAAGAATTATTTACTAAATTTCACCGATCTGGCTACTTGCATTGCGAGATAGAGAGAGGAATTCGCAAATTTTTATTTAAAATGTATCTATTTTCCAAAGGGATGGTTTATGGCTTCTTCATAAAATACCCTCAGAACCCCTAGCTCAGGTAAATTCACACAGACACTGCATATGGAGTGGTGAGTCGATTGGGCTGCCTAACTAGTAGGCATCTTGCAAACCTGTTAGGGTGCAAATGTTTATGTTCCCCATGGTACGTACTCACTAGAAATGAGCGGTTTGTGGCTCAAAGATTGTGGATTAATAATAAAAGTTTAATTTAAAAAAAGAATAATAATATTTTTATACTTAAGAAATTTCACTGAATAATTTTATAAAATTGTAAAAAAAATTTTAATAAAAAATGGGTGTTACTTGTTTCTTCTCTTCAGTCATTAGTGACAGATTTGATATGTTGTTGTCACTCTGAGAAGTAATTTTCATGGGAATAATGTTGAGGTAGGTTCCTATTTCCTTCCTCAGGAGGAGGCATCTTAAATAGACATAGATAATTTTTTGCCATGAGGTGGATTTGAACTCGAGTTTTCTTCAACTTAACTGCTTTACCCTCTCGCCTCTCTTGTTTTTTATACATACAAAAATTCTGGAAGTCTACAAAATTTCTCTATCTTTTCTAAAAGAACTCTCAACTAACACATAGATATAAAGTATTCATATAAACTCCAGGCTTTGAATCCACTTAGAATGTAATTTTAGGCGTCTTGCCAAAAAAGATTTATTAGAACAAGAATAATGAACAAACTTGTTTGATTAATTGCAATTAATCATATTTAATACGTTCCAAGTTGAAAAAAAAAAATGAATGAAGTTGAAATTATTAAATCAAGTTGTTTGTTTTAAGGGAATGGGAAAGAGAGTGAAAGGAAGTATTATGCGAATAATTAAATTATAAAAGCTAATTATTAAAAAACACACACACACACAGAAGAGAAAAGGGGATGGCAATTAATTTTTCTTGTGTATTAAATCCAAACAAAGTGGAAATGGTAAAAAGTGAGTGTATGAGAGAGTCTGACTGACCGCTAATTCAAATGGAAGGTTTCATTTTTTTAATGGATATCAAAAAAAAAAAAAAACTGCCAATAAATAAATTCAGCCATGTTTGAAGCATTGGACAACAAAACGGAAATGTGTTTTTTTTTTATTTAATATCTTTCTATTTTAGATAAAATTCCCTTTGTATTTGATGATGTGAAATATTCACATTCCTGACATTTTTTTTTTCATACTCGACAATCGGAAAAAGTTCGTCAGGAATTTAAAAAAATTTTTATTCATTATAAAAAAAAAAATTGTTTTACTTAGACTTTACTTCTGGCGAATATTAAAAAAAAAAAATATTTAAATTATATGATAATAATATTTTTTGATTATAGAGGCCAATAATCCTCTTAACGATTAGTCGATTATTTTAGACTCGAATCAGTTATCAATTTCTTTTGAGCTTTTTTATTTATTTATTTTATTATTTCTTTGGTAACCTAGAGACTTTGATTAATTTTTTTTATAGCAAACAAAACTTCAATTTCGAAATATCACTTTAATCACATAGTATAGGAAAGTAAAATTAATATTCATGAGATTACTTTTAGCAAAAACATAAAAATCTTGATCAGTGTTTGTTTGTTTACACATTTATGTCAACATGATTGTGCTTACTATTTAGATTTCTCTAAAATAATTGGCACTATTAAGCGTTCTCAACACTAATTTATGTTATCAAAGGGTCTATATTTAATATACTATAAGATAAATTAATTTGCGTTGTGCAATTAACCCCTCTATGTAATTTAGCCTATGTACTAAAGATCATGTATTAATACAATAAATAAAATAGATATTTATTATTTGGCCTATTTATAAATCATGCAGAAAGAATTTCGTTTAATATTAATAATAATAATAATATAAAAAATGTGTATTAATTACAATATTTACAACGTTTCGACTGTTAATCCTGCAGTCGTCATTAGGTAGATGATTTAATTTTGAACAATGAACACTGAGGTTTAGATGTTATTTACATGCATGGCCTGAAGTTGGCTACGAATGTAGGCGAGGTGAAGTTAGCCACGATTAGCCATACCCTGAAGTTGGCTATGAATGTAAACTAGGTGAAGTTAGCCACACATATAAATATTACCTAACCCCAAGGTTAACCTAACCCACAGTTAGTGTTCATTGTTCAAAGGGAATACATCTACCTGATGACGGCTGCAGAATTAGCAGCCGAAACGTTGTAATTATTGAAATTAATAACACACTTTTATTATTATTATTTGCTAAATTAAAGCAGGATTTAAACAAAAAAAAATTATCTTTTATTTCTAATAACAATGGCAAAAAATACTATTTTCTTGACGGAAGAGAAAAATTTAAAAATAATAAAAATTTTATACGTAAATTAATTTTTGATTGAATATCTCAGTTAATATATAAAACTAATTCCTATTTTAAATTTAAAACTATTTCTTAGTTTATTAACAAAGACTCCCTACCTCTAATTTGCATTCTAATGTTATATATTATCTCTTCAGGAAGTAATTTTGTAAGCTTCCTAGTGACCATGTTCGATGATTAAATGTCCTTAAGACGTGCAATATGAAGGGATTTGGACGATACGCTAATTCTAATATCTTAATGAAGCTTGTAGAGAGGATTATATTTTGAAGGGACAATAGTCCTGCTTGTACTTGAGTGGATACACCCTAAATATACAGTACACACTTATACTAGGCATATAATAATTTAATGCTATTGTTATTTAGTGAATTAATCATCGACAGAAGGAACAAAGCTGATTTGCTTTATTACGACCTTAGGTTTAGATGGAATTATTACATGTATATTCCTCTATTAATTTCTATCTCATATTTTCCTAATTAAATAAAAAGATACTAAAATTTTTTCTCAACACCAAATGTAAAACAAATTTAAATCCCCAAAGATTTCAAGATTTATAAGCAGAGATAAATTGATGAACCAAACAGGGCGGATTCTGGTTTGAATGTAACTCAGCTAATACACATTCAAGAAAAAATTTATATAAAACTTGAGAAGAGAAAACTTTCCCTTCTATAGAATGGAAATTTGAAAATTGTTGATACTTGAGATCGAGATATTAAATGTCTAAAATTTTTGAAACTGAGAAAGTGTAAACCGCTTGCTTTAAAATATAGAGAACGTGTTTAGTTAAAATAAAATTATTTAAAGTAATTTTATATAAGCTTAGTAGGGGAAAAAAATATTTTTTTGTTCTTCTCTAACCTTACAAAATTTTTGTTAACCCTTCTCGGCCACTGCGGCTAGCCAAGGGTTAATATTTTAATTAATAAATTTAAAATACATAATACATCTCTTAATTCCAAAGATTGTGTTGACTGTTGCTCTTCCACAACCCCCCTCGGCCCCTTATTATATCCATATTTAAAATATAGGCCTATTCTTTTGACCGAAAACAAAATGTATTACAAAATTGCTTCTTGCTTTTTTTGGTAACCAAAAGGCTTAAATAAAATCATGGACTGCCTGGGATCCGAACCCGCGACCATTGGTATAGAAGACCAGCACGCTAGCCACTACACCAAGCCCGAGGGCAAGAGGAGTTTAAAAAAAAATATTCAAGATTTTGTCGTATGGCTATTAGAATAAAATAGATTTGACTATCAAATCTTAGATATTTTTTTAAACACCATCATTTAATTAATCGTCTCTTTTAAGATGAGTTTTGAAGCCGAAAGAAAAATATATATTTTTTTTAATTTTAATTGTATAAGTTTAATATATTATTTTAAATTCGATCAGTGAAAAAACTTGACGGGTTAACTTAAAAAAAAATGCTTATTTAATTAAATTCCTATTTGTATTTAATTTAGTCTTTTGGAGTTCTATTTTAAAAAACAATTAAAAAAATATGACCAAACCAAAAAAAAAGGTGTTTCCTGTTTGTGATAGTTGAAGCTATTCTCTTTCTCTCTCACTCTTCCATTATTTTCTAGGTTAGAAAAGAGGGAAAAAGTTTTTATCTGTGGTCTGAGAGAAGCGAATTAAAAGTTGCGCTTTGGGGAGTAATCAAATCAGCCTTGAGACTGCCGCCTTGAGAACATCCAATCCCTCCCCCACTGCAAAGGAAAGGAGTTGCCCCATTAAAGACGGGTGTTGGTTGATGGTAGAGAACTTGTAATTGCTTGTCAGTTTTATAATTGACAAACAGGAGGAGGCACCCATTTCATAACGGGGGGTTGCGGTGATTTACATTTCATTTTCTATTAGTCTGATTGCTTACTTAAGCAAAAACATATTCATCTTATTAAAAAATAACGATGGAAATTTTATTAAAAACCGATGGACATTAATTAAAACTCTTATATATATACACATAAGGAGAGGGAGTATTTGTAATTAAGTGTCAAAATAGGAAAACATCAATCAATGGGCCGTGTTGTTTGCCAAAGAAAAGGAAAAAATTCAATTATTTTTATATTTTAATATATGGGTACCGAACTAGAGTTAACCGAGCTAATTTCTTCTGATATCTCTAATCGCTCCTTTTATCAAAATTTAGATCAACAGAAAGTTTGAGTCTCTGTCTCAGTAGAGTATTCAGCGGATATTGGGGTTCTAATCCCCCCCCATCAAGAAATAACAAAAAATAATTAAATTAATTACAAAGTTTTCTCCCTAAGATGGAATAGTTTAAGATTCCATCCATTTCGCTTTATTGAACAAGCAAGAGA